>WEIV01000330.1:228521-269607 GCA_013390005.1 Calyptomena viridis | reverse complement strand
GGCCCGGCCCTGCCCGCGCTCCCCTGGGCCGGGCCCGGGCCGGGGCTGCTGCTCTACCGGAGCTATTGAGGTACCGGGGCTGTCGTTGTGCCGCCGCCTCCTCCAGCCCCCGGGGCTCGGCCGCTCCTGGGGCCGGGGGTGGCTTTGGGGACGAAGAGCGCGGCTCGTGGGGGGGGGCGCGGGCTCCGGGCCTGGGGGGGNCTGTGCGTGGAGGGTGTTACACATTGTCACGAGTTCAGAGAACACCAAGGTCATCAGAGGGATGGATCACCTCTCCCATGAGGAAATGCTGGGAGAATCGGGATTGTTCAATCTGGAAAAGAGACGGCTGAGAGGTGACCTGATTGCAGTCTTCAGTGCCTGGAGGCAGCTTACAGGAACGATGGGGCAAGACTAGAAGAGCCTGGAGTGACAGGACAAGGTCTGGGAATGACTTCAAATTGAAAGAGAATAGGTTAGGATTAGCTACTAGGAAAAAATTCTTCCCTGTGAGGCTGGTGAGGCCCTGGCACAGGTTGGACAGAGAAGCTGCGGATGCCCTATCCCTGGAAGTGTTCAGGGCCAGGTTGGACAGGGCTTGGAGTAACCTGGTCTTAGTGGAAAATGTCCCGGCCCACGGCAGGGGGGTGGAACTGGATGATCTCCAAGGTCCCCTTCCAACCCAACGACTCTGTGTTTAGGAACGTGGTTATGAAACAGCACATCCTGATCCCAGGAATACAGGAGAGGGACTGCCTGCCACAGAACATCCCTGGCCCTACTCTGAGGATTTAATCTCAAAATGTTTTTGCATACTTTTCACCCAGGTTTGTTTCAGTCACCAGCATGCTGGCCTGATAGAGCACCATGAGTAATCAAATAAGCATTAAAACAGCTGTGTCACATATGGCTCCTGAAATATCACACTGGTTTGGAATACCAGTACAATCTTGGAAAAATTACTGCCTAATGTTAAAAAGGCTGCCAGTTCCCCAAGAATGGATTATTAACAGACATTTTTGGTTTTGTAAACTAAACCTTTATTATGATTTCATTTTTAAGGTAAGCCATCTCCACTCAGTTCCTTGTTGAGAAGACGAAAAAGCAAGGTGAAGAAATGAAAGAGAAATATAACTCATAATTTTTGTCCCTTTCCTGTGGCTGCACTGGGGACTTCTTAACCTCCCCATGCTTTATATGATCACATAAAACAATTCTCTGTGTAACAACTCAAAATGTTACAGGTCTACCGGTGCTCTTGATTTTTATGATTTGGATGTAAAAGGCAAATGTAATTCCTAAAATGAACAATGAACCTAAATGCCATGTACATTTTAAAAAGTAACACCCCAAATTCCAGCTGCAAGCAGCCTTCCAAGGGACAAAATCAAGAGCAATGAAGTCTGCCAACCAGCAAAGGAGGGGATTTTTATCAGTGTTCCAAAATGAATCATTACTTCACTACTTCAGTTAAAAATAAACACAGGTTATCAGGACATCAACAGGTGTTTATTAGGTCTGTTTTTTAATATGATAGAGGTTACTAAATTGAAAATATAAGAACCTTGCAGAGTGCATCCTTTAAGGATATACACGACTCATACTACACTCTTACACAAACTGTCTCTGCTGAAGTCAACTGGAATCTGCTGCCCGGGGGCTCCACCTGGCGGCTTCCCACTCCTCGGGAGCATCTCCTCACCTGCACCCTCGGGAAAGCCCACCCCTCCTCACCTGAGTGCCAGCAGGGACAGCCTCCCTTTCGTGTCAATGTGTTGCTTGGATATGGGTGAGGATGGTTTAATTTACAGTGTTACATCAAAGCAAGGAGAAACGAGGGAAGAGGAAGAAATGTCATGTGTTTTCCAGAACATTTGGTGGCAGTGGTCCACAGGAAAGAAAGGAATGGAGGATTTAACAAAGCAGATTTCTAATCACATCCCAGTTTTGGAGAGTGTAAGATTTCTGTTGTTTTCCCCCAAAGTCTGGTAAATCCTCTGCTGCAGTGATGAAAAGCTGCTTTGCTTATCCCTGTCTGATGTCCAAGGGTTCCAGAACAACCTCCATCTCTCCCTTGGTGCTGTAATACCCTGGTGTGTGTGCTCTTACAGGGTCACAGCCCTAACAGCAGCTGTTCTGGAAGAGTCTGCTTCATATTACAGTGCTAATTTGAACCTTCCCTTCTTGACACCAGTTTTATAACTTCTGACTTCCTCATATTATATTCTGGATTGCTAGGAAAATGGTGAGCCTTCACAAGATCAAACAAGGCACACAAGGCACAAGTGTATCAAAAAAGAAAATGAATATGAAAGTAATGCTTTGGCATTTAAACCCTTAAACAGAGCTACTTAGTAAGGGAAATTTTGCAACTGCAGAATGGCTGTTCAAAAGGAATGAAAAGCAACATTTCTAAAAGCAGGAACATACCTCCAGTTGTCACCCATTAACACTCTTCACCTCTGAGCTCAGAGGTGTAAATAATACAGTAGAAATGACCGAATCACTACAGGAAAACACAATAGCAGGTTACTGAGATCCACTACAAGCAAAACATATGCTTGATGGCAAATCTTTTCCCCATTTCCTACATTAGATATTCATCAGGGTCTGACTTCTAATTGAATGCAAATAAAGAATATAACAGGTTTTTGCATATGAAGTGAAGCTATAGAACATCTGCCTCTTCACAGCCTTTCAATGTACCTTATGTGACATTAAGCAAAGAAGAGGTTTGCCTCATCAGCTTGTAGGAAACAGTGAATTTGAAGAACAGAGTGACTGAACTAAATCATTCCACTGCTGCTGTAAAAGGTGTCTCTGATCTCCCTGTGCCGTCCTAGGTGATAAAATGCCAAGTTGGGCAAAATCAGTTTCAGTGCCAAAAAGATGGACTACTGGTGCAGAAGGTCACAAAACACTATTAATTGCCTTATGTCATCTCGGTCTTGAAAGATGATCCAAAAATATAGGCTGGTGCTTTGGAGTAGAGCACACATTGAGCACACTAGCAAGTGCTATCCAAGCAAGCTGTTAAAGGTACTTAAGGCATAACCTTACCTGCAAACGGTATAACCCATCTCCTGCTCTTTTAGACTGTTTCACAGCAGTCATTTATTCTGGTTTTTTACTTCCTCAGCAGCCTAATTCACTAATTGTATTTACTGGTACAGAGTAGTCATTCTGTGACCTTTTCAGAAAAAAACCTATGGCAAATCTGAATGTAAAACTCAGTGTCCTGAAATTAGCTTATGTGTTTATATATTATAGTATGTATGAACACTGAAGTGGAAATAAAATCCTGGTTAAAAAATAGCTACACAAAATACCTGCAAGGTTTCCAGAGAGGAGGGAAAAAAAAAAAAGAGAATCTCCTACCACTCTTTTGCAGAGTGTATCTAAGAAAAATGCATCTGAGGTTTCTTCAAACCTCTAACTAAAGGGCAAACAAAGTAGACAAACATCAAAATCAGATCTAAAATACATATTGTAAAATCAGTTACAGAACAAAGCATTCCAGCAGCAAGGAGGGATGACATTTGAAGGTGTCTGGAATAACATCAGTGATACATTTCCATGCCTGGTACTATTCAATAGCAGAGAAATGTGTACCATAATGTGTACTGGTGCTTGTGGAGCCTGGGAATAGTAAATGTTCAGCTCCACAAAATTCTGGCCCCAAACACACATTACTTTGGAGATCAGAATAAGCACAAAGAAGCTGACTTCAGTCCCATCAGAGTCAAGGGTCCTTGCTGACTTTTCTTGCAACCTTACACCCACTCCACTGAATGAGAGCCCAAATTTTACAGAGCTGTTAGACTAAGTTTCTTGTTCTTCTAGGAACACAGAACAATTCTCTCCAGCATTCCTGGATCTGAGTTCTGATAGTGGGGCAGGCAGGAGGGGAGCTTGCAGTCAGCTAGGTAGTAGGGTGGAAAAGGCCAGTTTGTACAGATTGCATTGCCTGATTTTCTTATGTGGTAAGTTGGAGGCAAGAAGATGAAAAGGTGAATTTAAATCACCTTCTACAATGATGGGCCAGACTTGAAGCTTCCAGAAGTCACTGCAAATACTCAAATATGTTACAATGGGATTTTTCAGACTTACACAGTTTGGCATATTTTAATACTGTCTCCTGGGTCACCTCTCAGCATCACATGCAACCACAAAGGTGTCACCATCTAGGATCACATAATGCCTATGTGGCTGCAAGAGGCTTCTCTAAAGAGCTAAGCCAAATGAAGAGTAAAGCAGTGTTTATACCACATTTATAGTTGTCCTATAACACAGTCTATAGTAATGGCCATAATTTATAAAGAACAGCTAATGCCAAATGCTTACCTACAACAGTGTGCATATACACAATCATGAGAGGCAAGTGCCTCTACTGGAATAGAGGTGACTGCTCAAGCAGATGACTGAATCTAGAAAGGGCAGCCCTTCCTCTATGAGAAGTTCTAGGGGATTCTTCATTCTGCTCTGAGGAGACAAGTATTAAGTTCTCGTAAGTCTGTTGGAAGGACTCACAGCAGGATGTGCCAATCCAACTATGCCATGGAAGAACAAAGGGCCAAGACTTTCCTGCAGTTAGAATAAACAACTATCCTTAATTCCTGACAAACAGGTGTCTCTTTGCTAGTATTCAAAATGTGTAAAATGCTGTTAGGGTACACATCCACAGCCAGTATCATTGCTCTTGTTTTTCAGCCTATATTCCCATCATGCCAAATAGAAAAACCCATAGGAGACGAAAGAGAACATGGAATCCAAACCCAAGAACAGAGCCCCACAAAAGCAAGAAATTATACAATCTACTGAAGAGATTTTCTTCAGAAAGATCACAGGTCTCCATCTTTAGTCATGGCCCCTTCCTTCACCAGCAGGTTCAGAGAGTGATCTGTGTGAGCTAAGTGATTTCTTTCACGTAAGCTGCTCACGATGACTACAGAAACCTCAAGGATTACAGTGCACAAACAATAGAAGAAAAGCTGCTTCAAATAATACACCCAGACAATGGAGTTGCCATTATGGTAGCAATGCAAAATATAGACAGGGATTTAAATGAAATGGGTTATATCTGTATACTTTGGAGGGCTCACGTGTGCCAAATTTGGCAGTGTGAGTGTTCATATTGCTTGTTGCTCCACCCCTTGAACAATGAGGCTAAACCCCATATGTGCAGGAGTTGGTAGAGCACAAGCAGTTTTGCTAATCATGCTGCATGCAAAAGCAAAAAGACAAAGGAAACTAGTAATGCTTAGACTAGCATTGGGGAAATAATTAAGCATGAATGAAATATTGTATGTGGATTTGAAATGAATGTTCTTAGAAACAATTGTGCTGTTTCAGTTGTGCTGCTTTCCTCCCTAAGTTTCACAAAGTAATTTGCATGTCATTTAAATAAATACCATAAATTATTGCAAACTTTTTATTTACATAAAACAAAATGCTGATTTCCATTATTGTTTGGATTACCTGACAAGAGTGAAATGCAGAGGTCTGAGAGGAAACTTGTCTGTCCCCAAAGTATTACAGATTTCTCATGCACAAGAGAGCCAGAAAGCAGGACCCCATCTTTAGCTTTGCCTTACACAGACAAGGAATGCTCTGTACATGAAAGAGATACAGGATGAGATCCTCCACTTGGGCCAAGCTGGAGCTCTGAGCTGGTCAAGGGTACTGGTATAGGCTGCCTTGCCAGGGTGCCATGGCCCTCCCTGAAAAAAAAAAAACCAGCCTCAGGACTGCTTGTCTGCTGGCCAAACCTGCTAAAAAAAAAATACCTTAGTTCTTTGCAGCTTAAGCACACCCAGCAAACATCTCCTCTGCAGCCATACAGAACTCACAGGAGAGCTCAGCAGAATCTGTGGAGGGTCCTCGGTACAGCTGCCACACACAGGGAGGTCAGGACACTGCTAACTTGTGTTTCTCTGATGAATCCTCTGCTTCTCTTTGAGAACTATCAACAACCACAACTTACAATTCCCTTCTTCTATATTATTCTCTAATGCTCATTTTGATGTCACTTTCTTTCAGTGTTATCCACACAAATTTGATTTCGCCTCTGATAAATATTTGCTTTCCTTCTTGACTACATAATTACACTTTCTCAGAGTCCTCAAACCTGCTTTCTCCTCTCACCCCATCATGGGTTCAACAGCAGCCACTTCAGAACCCTTGACATTCTGTGTGTTCAGACAATTCAAAAGAAATCAAATGACTGAAGTACAGAAATCCAGGAAAAAGTGAGAGTATGTTAGCCTAAAAAGTTAGGAAGTTCCCTAATTTAACATTCCTCTGCAGGATCATACTGAAAACTAAATACTGGAACCATCACCTGAAAAACCAAGTGACCTCACATTCTGCAAAAGGAGGAATTTAATATATAGCATAAATTGTAGTGTTCTGGCTATGAGACAGCAAATGATCATTCAAGTTTCTGACCTATGAAGCCTGCCTGGAGGTTTCCTCCACAATGCTTGTATTTACATCTGGTTGCTCTCTCCAGTCTAAATGGGAACCCAGCAAATATTCTCCTCTCTTCTCACATAACCCTGGATTGCTTTTCCCCATGATCTGTTGTTAAATATGTTAAATGTTTAGATTGCAAGCCAGATGAACTCACTACTCTTTGCACAGAGGAGTTGCCTGTAGTCCCAATTTCTGAGGCTGTTTTTTGTTTTAAAAATCTGCTTCCCATCTTGGATAGGAAGGCATTTAGGCATTTTCTTTCTCAGACTTGGCTTATTGCAGTCCTAAGATGTGCTTCACCACAAAGGAAGTAAAACTGACTGGGTCTAACTCCATGATTTCAAGATATCACTAGGGTGTGCTGTAGATCATGAAATTTCAGTAAAGCAGAGTTAACAGGGAAAAATCTAGCTGCTATAGTAAATATTTTAAATTAATTACAAACACAAAAGCAACTCAACACTGACTCAAATTCCTCTTCAAACAACATACTCAGGAGACATAACATCTTTAAAATTTAAAACATTTTTGTACAAAGGGGTCAGCACAGTGTGTCATACACAACAGAAACTAACTAGAGTCAGGCAGATAATCACACATCTAAATTGTATGTAGATAACTAAAATTCAGGCATGCAGTCTGGTGGGAATTGAAAAAATGGAAGTAGGACCAATATCCATAACAAACCAGGTAACAAGCAATAATGGACCCTTTGTGGAAAACTTCTTTTGAAAAAAACATTATGAGACTATATAAGTCACTGAAATTCACAAAGGTAAGGTCTGGGGGTGCAGAGTCAGGGGATGAATTGTAATTATACAAATTAATTTATATAAACAATGATGCTGAAATTTCCAGTGAGGAGAACAGTGGGACTGGGCCAAATTCATTTCAGGAGACTGCACCTCTCAGGTATCACTTGTTAGTACAAGGGTGCCCAGACCACAGCCTCGGGAGGATGGAAAGCATCAGCTCCCACCTCTGGCCTTCCACCCCCTTCAGCCTCTGCAGGAGCTGGGAACCCTTGCTACAAACTACACCCAACAGCTGCTCAGCACCTTCCTCCTCCTGCGCCTGTAACCCTCAGCCTAGGAAAGAAACACACCCCCTGGTACCTCACCCTTCAGCACCCATCAGCTCCCAGGACAGCCATGGAGGGGTGGTGGGACCACAACCCAGCACAGTAAGGATGCTGAATCACAACAGGTTTTAAGCACAGCTAACTTTAAGTGTGTATTTAAACTAACAACCACAGACTCAAACGCAAATTTAAAAAGAAGCACCTATTGAAACATGAACAAAAGCTTAACTGGGGCCTCAACTGTCAAGACATATCCAGAATGCCAGTGAGTGGTAACAGAAAACAGAATTATCAAGTGATGCTTCGGCAATCTCTATGAACAGAGTTTGGTAGTCTTACACCATGAACCACATATTCATTATTATAACAATTTGTATTACTATTTGTAGCATCTAGGGAACCCCAATCAGGGCTCTATTGTGTGACAGACTGTACAAGCACACAAAAATAGGATGGCTTTTATAATGAGTACATCACAAGCCCCACTACCATAATTAACATTGATTAGCATCGATGCAAACAGTATGGGAAGACAAAGATTGAGCCAGTTTGGAAGCTGAGGTACTCTCTCACCCTTTAAGGTGGCTCCTCTGGTTCCCAACTGCAGAACAGAGGGGAGGCTGTTTCGGTGGGGAAGGCTGCAGTCTCCAGTGCTCCCACCTCTCATGAGCACATTCTAGGACACGAAATTCAAAGAGGCATCTTTGTCACTTACTAATCCAGTTTATATCACAGGCAACTACATGGCAACCACCACCATCAAGTCTGATCAAAAAGGACAGTTGGCAACCTCTGGTCTACTCAATGTATTAGAAAAGACTCCAAAAAGCCAGATCCACTTATAACAAAGTCTCAAAAGAGAGGCTGTGACAGACATGGGATGTGTAGCTGCATGTAGCAAACTTCCTCCCTACAGACCCCTTGCTAGATATGTAACTATCATATGCATCTTCTCATCCCAGGTCCATGCATTTTCCCAGATTTGCCTTGGATACTAATGTGGTTTTCCTTTCTAACTGTAGTAAAGAGTGTCGACAGCCCTGTAATGCCAGAAAAAAAACATAACATTCTGAAATGGGTAGTGTGAAATTACAGGGTTGAATATGTTAACCCCATTAATGAAATTACCTTCACTAACCAAATGTGATTCCAGATCCAAAGCTTTCCTATGAACCCTCCTTTCCTCCAAAATACTTCTGCACTTCTTTTATTTCATAACCTATAACAAAATACAGACACCTGGAATTTTTTTCAGCACCATGGAAAATATATCCACAGAAAATACATTCACACTAGAAATTTCGTTTAGTTCCTCATGTCATAACCTAACCTGCAGTCTGGGGTCTCTTCAGATTCGCTGCTTGTTTCAAGAATTCTAACACACATTAAACTGAACATGTATGTAAATATTTGCAGGATTAAACAGTAGCCACAATTTCAAATGCAATCAGGATATGTTTATGTGCTCCACTGTAGTTAGGGTCCAGTGTTTTGCTATTTTTTTGCTGTTCTGGCAAAGTTTCTTAATTTATTTTTTTTCTAAGATACTTCCTACAATTTCACTCATAGGGAAATGAAACATAATTCTATAAAGCCTACAAATAAACTTGGATCTGCTAAAAAATTCATCATTTCACTTCCAGGCTTCCACCAGCTGGGCTTGTCTGCTTTCGGTTTGACACCCCTGAGAGCTACAAGCATGACTTACAAAGATGAGCAAGTTTACATGAGAATGATGAAAAGATCCATTTTTTTTAATCTTTACTTTGCCAAAATACTGTCCGGGGCACTTATTACTTGAAGACGTTTATTTTTGGCAATTTCTCATTCCCTTTTAGTACTCTACTTATGTTATTTGCAAATTTAGAGAGGTAATATCCAAATATATATGCTGCTTTAGATGTACTTCTTTCAGGTTTGCTCATTACATTCGTTAAACCATTTAATTCTCAAGGATCTACTGGAGACACAGTGAAGACCCCCTGAACACCAGTTAAGAATAAACCTGTAATGAGAATAAATTACATACGCATATCAATTGCTACAAGTCCTGTAAGGAGTGAGACCTTTTTACATAAACATCTGCTGCAGAATTAAATCTGATACATTAATAAAAGCTCTCCCCACCCAAACCAAACAATGGAATTGTAACAATTACCCAATCAGTTAAAAGAATAAACCTTTTAAATAAATAAATTTGTGCTTCACCAATTTATGTCACTGTGGTACTTAAGGCGAAACCTTTTAAAGGAATAGATTTACTGTGCATACAGATCTCCACTGGGTATGTGTAATTATGCAAAGGAAAGGCATTACTTTTAAAGTGGATGAATGGCTGATACTTTTTGATTTACTGCTAGAAACAGAAAAATGGTAATGGCATGAAATAAGCATTTGCAAAACCGTTTTGGCAGACGGAAAATGTTTGATTTACCTAGGGCATCCATCAGGTTCTATATTTTAGATCAAAGTAGATAAATGGAAAGGCAAATGGATATCTGGAAAAAAAATCTACTGCTTTTCTGTCAGCCCTGCAAGTAAGTTAAATGTTTGGATGAGGAAGAAGCCCAAGGCTCTTTGGATGGAAGGAAGTAATGATTCATCACTGCCCTGGCAACTACAGCTTTCTGTATTTACCTGAAAAGGTGATATGGAAGTTGTTGTCACTCGTTCTGGGCTTGATTCTTAGAGGTTATTTGTAGGCAGCTGGCAGAGCTCAGTATTTCCACTGACACGAGAAATGGACAATCATACCCTGGATCATATTTTCCTCTCAAGCCCTAATTGTTCACTCTCTTTTTCTCTCCTCTTCTAGTTTGAACTTACACTGGTGAAGAAAATGCATTCCAGTTATGACACATGCACATAAAATTGAAACCCACTGCAGACACCTGGAATGTTGAAGTCTGTGCCATAGGAAAGCACACAGAAGGTGGGGTAAGGCTTATGCACAATTACCTGTGACAAGTCAGGAGACTGAAGAACCAAAAATCAGCTTCTTCCTATGGCAGAATTCTTCCTAGAGGTTCCCAGTGAAAAGGATCCTGCTCTGAATTCCTATACTGAAATGCATCACCAGGAGCTGTGTAGTGTATGCATTGTGTCCAACCCTTAAAGCCTCACCCGCCTGGTGGTACATGTGCTGCACAGATGGGCTGAACATGCAGAGTTAATCCAAAATATTTGGGACACATCCAATTTGTTGTGCTTGTGAAAATCCACAGGAGGGCACATGCACAGGACCCCCAGCCACATTCACTGAGAGTGTGCACCACGTGCAATGGGCATTTCCAGTAAGTGTCAGATTTGCTGTACATGTCTGGTAGGAAGGATTTGCTCATGTGCCGAGAAAAGGCTGGTATTACTAGACATCTGGAAATCTTGACAAACATACATAATCCTTGAACACAACCTCTTGACAAAATGTCTAGTGTGGGAAGGACACATCTGGAGAAATTCAACATCTGGCCCTCTGCCCGCTCCACTAGGAAATAATGGAGAGTAGGGTATGGCCTCTAGAGCTCTCTCTATAGCATTATGAACATAAGCAGCAAATCCATCAGCTACTTCTGCATCCATTTATTCTATGAAAGGCTTGCCCAGCTCTTAAAAAGGCCAAAGACCAATCAAAACTCATACTTTGACAGCAAGACTTATATTACACAATAACAGGCTGCTCTCTAAGATGCTCATTCCATACAATTACCCTAACAAAATAACCAGGTATCTGGTCCTGCTGACTTACATGTCCTGTATTTTTAACTCAGTAGCTTACTGACCACTGAAATACTGGAACAGGTTATCAGAGAGGTCGTGGAAATGCCATCCTTGCAGGTTTTCATAACCTGTCTGGACAAGATCCTGAGCAACCTTGTTCTCACTGACTGTGCTTTGAGCTGGTGGGTCAGACTAAATGATATCTCTTCCAGCATCCACTGTTCTGTAATTCTGTGATGAAGAACATTCCCTTCAGTCTTGTAGATGCACTTCCCTTCCAAGAAGTAGCTGATTGATCATACCTCTACCATAAGTCATGGTTATCACTGTATACAGAGTTCCAAGATGTTGTGTTCGTGGAGCAGGCCACATCCTCTGCAGTGATCAACCAAAAATATGAAGTTTTACCAACAGGAGACCAAGAGGGATGATGCTGCCTCTCTGCTGCAATCCAATATCTGTGACTGGTAAACAGCCCTTACACAAAAGGCTTTACATACACAGCTCCACAGATGAGTTGGAAGCCAACATGCCTTCATACCAGGCTCAGCAAGCAGCATCCAGACCCTTTTGTGCCTTTATGCCCTTCAACCTTCCCTCTTCTCTCCCCAAGCTTATCTTTAGTTATGTCTCTTCTGAAATAACCACCCCACTCATGACAGTAACACCACCAAATGCAGGATGCATGTACACCTGTAAGTCAGTGTACTCTGCAAGCTGAAGATTTGTGCACATCCAGGGATATTTGGAAGTTTTGCACTTTGTAGAAAAAGCCTTCCATGCAATGAATAAAACAAGCATTAAAATATTGAGTTAGAAGTAAGGCCAGACCATATTTCTCCTCTTGTAATAAATCAGCACTATATGTATATATTAAATCCAATCCCTTGATGTGTCCAGTTTCAGTGATAAAAACTTAGTGAGCAGGGCAAAAGTTATTGGGTAGAGATCGATATTCTTGCCTGTTGTCCTTGATTGGCAATAATGGGATGCTTTCTCCTTGACTGTAAGAGGCGCTTTTGTGATTTGGGAGCATAAAGAAATTCTGTACTTGACAGATTTATATAGTAGGAATACGCTAATGTCCTTTGACCCGCTTAAGAATAAATACGACCTACCAAATTGTCATTTTTATGGGTATTTACAACTGAGGCACTTTGTAAACCTTAGAACTAATATTTCCCAAAGGAAATCTGTGCTCCCGAATCTTGATAAATTATTGAAAAATAGAAGCCACTACCAGCCCTACAAATTTTCTCTTCTATTTCTCCTATTTTTAGTTACATAGGAGTTGTCAAAGCAGATTGGATCACTTATCTATTTCACCAGGTATGTTGCTGCAGCTGTGGTTAGTGATTCAGAGGAATCCTGTAATATTTCTGACTATTTGATAAAGGCAGTGTAAAAAAAAATTATTTCCTGAAATTTGATAGCTTTCAGTGCACAATTGAAATATTAGTTATATAATTCTTTAAATTCTCAAATTACTGCTAGAAGAGTATCACAAACTATAATTTCCACAGCTCAAATGCCACCAGCTGCATCTGCTGTCATGAATGCTTCAGCTGATAAACAGATAATGCAAGGAGTAGAATAAGCCATCCCAGTTCACTCAAACTCTAGTGCTCACTGTCTCATGGGCATAGAGCAGATATTCCATGAATTTAATAACTTGTTGCTGACTAGTTACATCCTTAGTTTCTTAACTCTGCAGGCCAAGTGACCCAGAAGCCTTCACTTGATTGCTGTATCCCAGCTCTACTTCACCTCATCTACCCACTCACTGGCCACACAAATTTCTTCCATCACTTTAACTCTGTCTCTGCCCACAAAGGCTTTCAGAAAAAACAAGCCAACTCCCTGCAGAAGAGAGATGGAAACTAATGAGATGAGAACCTCTGCCCTTCAGAATCCTCCTCTAGAAGATGACAGCACACTACTATACCTCTATAGCTTGGTCTTAAGGAAACAGAAGGTTTTGACACAAAACTGATTATTAATATTGTCATCCATAACAGAATAGCTGAAAGCTATTTCCTTTTATCCTTATTTGTCATCTGAAAGTTGACAAAAAGTCAACACTTCTCCAGACAGTATCTAAGACATGAGACTTACAGAACCTCATTGTTTTACCTCTTGGTTATATCCCTGTACAACAGTACAGAAGCTCTCAAAGACTTTCAATACATCAGATTTTGATTAAAGCATCATGACGTGGCATTCAGCTCTACTTTTACTCAATTTCTAAGGGCAGCTGCTTTTCTATTTTTCTTTGCGCATCTGTGGACAACAAAATCTTTTCTCTCTCACAAGAATGTCTTCATTAAGCCAGTTTATGCCTTCAGCTTATTCTTAGTCTTCTGCATACTGTAATCTATGTATATGCACAAGAAAGGCTTGAGAAGCAGACTGAAAAGCAGGAAGCTGGAATAAACAATGAGGCAGAAACTGCAGGAAACTTAAGCATCTTTTTTTCTGCCTTTACTGTGCTGCCTTTCTTTTCATCGTTTAC
Source organism: Calyptomena viridis (assembly GCA_013390005.1). Classification (NCBI taxonomy): domain Eukaryota; kingdom Metazoa; phylum Chordata; class Aves; order Passeriformes; family Eurylaimidae; genus Calyptomena; species Calyptomena viridis. The sequence goes on along the minus strand of WEIV01000330.1, from coordinate 255,844 downwards.
TGCTGAATTTGGGATTCCTCCTACATTTTTATGAAATATGATTTCAGTGTCCTCTGTTTTGTGACCTCTTTCTGACAGCAGCATGACATGGCACATCTAATACAGTGACTGCAGCACAAAGTCAAACAATTCTGAGTTTAACTACTGTATTGAACACTTGTTTTTGTTCACTAAGTAATAAAAAGGTCCTAAGTGCCCACCAATTCATTAGCTCCTACTCCCTACAGTGGATATTCCATCTCCCTTTGCACAGGTAGTAGGACAGAAGCAAAAATTGCATTTTAATATACAAAACACCCAATAACACAGTAATCCATGCACAAAGCAGCATCTCTGTCCCATTCATTTAGAGAGTAACATCTCTTGAAAAAAGACATTATGAAGCACTATGCTGTTTGACACTGAATTTACTTTGTGAAACAATGAAAATTTGACAGTGACAGGAAGGAGATGAGTTGAACATAGACAGGGAGCAGTAGTTTCAGCTCAAATCAGCAAAATCCCTTCTTGACATCTTAAAAAATACCTGGTATAAGATGAACAAATGTTTTAAACACGATAATTACCCTCACACATCTTTTCCTATCCTTAAGTGTTTAACAAGGAACATCCTAGGCTCTCCTTAGCTCTATTACTTCTAAAGCTTCCAACTATAAGCAAAGAAACAGATTATGTTGTGAATTGCAACCCTTCTGCCTCATATGAAAGGTTTTCCTGTTTGCATTGCAGAAAGACTTTTTTCTCCCTAAAATTATCTATGCATTTAAAGATTCCGGTGAAAAAGCATCTACTACCCTCAAAAATTCACTAGAAACCATCTGGCCTCACTTAATTCAGCTGCTGGATATTAGCAAACATATCTTCACTGGAAGGGTGGTCAATTCTACTGCAGTACATCATGGCACTTCAGCCCAGAAAAAGAGTATCTTGGACCAATTCTCCAGCCTTTCTGAAAAATGTCCTTTTGGTCACAGAGATAAGCACTGCAAATGCACAACAAAAAAGCCACAGTCGGTTCTGTTCCTAAACTTGACTTCCAAGTTCCTCAGCACAGCAAACACTACCTGGATGTCAGAGCAAAGGCACAGGAAGTAAGTGACCTTTAAAGGTTTCTTTTTGAAGATACACCTAAATCTGCTCTTGAACCAATGAATTCCAAGCCTGGATTTTTCTACAGGTATCACCTCCCATATTGCTGTAATTATCCCACGAAACATGAGCTTTCACTTAAGGAAAAAAAGTCTCCCTAAGCACACAACAGCAGGGACAATCTTGGAAACACAACCTTGCTGCAAACTCCCAAAGTCTCAACTGAAAAGGCTGCAAACAACCTAAAACTACAGCAAATGCCCCCATTCACTTCTCTCAGGAGAGCCATCCAACACAGCAACTTGTCATGGACTTCAAGATTTTGCTGAAACCAAATATTTTGGCTTCCTTTGCCCTTCCAGCTCTGCCAGGACCTGCCTGCAAGTTCTTTACATTCCTCAGTCTCCCCACAGTGAGAAGTGTGTTGGAGTAGGTGCAGCAAACAAGAACTGGACTCCGAGTTGTAATCAGGGAATCTGCACAGTCAAAATAATGGGATGAAAGAACAGCCCAGCAGCTGGAACAGTTGCCAAAATGACACTAAAGAAAACCTCTGAAAGTTATCCATCAATCTTACAAGTTTATATATTTTCAGCACCAAAATAGGTGAAAATCCATTTGTCTGATCAAGTCTAGATAAAAATAATTATGTTTTATGAATGGAATTAGAGTTTGTGAAGATAAATACATTGATTTAGACCACAAAGTCTGTTATTACCAGTGAGTTTTATTTACCTAATTTCACAAAAAAGACTCCATTTTACTAGGTAGCTTTCCTGTTCTAAAGATGATACTGAATTTTCACGGAAAGTCATTTTGCTACACAAATGGACACTTATGTTCTCTCTGCTGGTTCATAAGTTAACAACAGGAGCCACATGTGAAGTTTGTGAAAATACAACAGTACTTGCCCACCCAATCTATTGTTATTTTTCTTTCTGCTCAGCACAGAACGTACACAAGAACAGTAACTAGGCAAGAGCAAAACCTGAGAGAAAGAGGAGATCCAACAAGAAATGGAGGCCACTATCTGACATTTTAAAAGGGCAAATCGAAAGCAATCAACACCCAACAAAACGCTCAATGTAAGACGAGGTGATAGCTTAGGATATGCTTAGGATGGAGTAATGAGGCTAACAAGTGCTGTGTGTTTTAATGTAAATTAACACAAGATAATCTCTTCACATATTTAAGTGATGCACTTCAAGTTAATTAATACATATTTAATAGAAGTCTTCTTGAACAGCTGTTATTTACTTCTGGAGTTTCTACACATTAGCACTGCCTGCTTTGTTCTGCTCTGAAGTTGTTCATGCTCCAAAGTACTTTAACAACTTGGGCTGTATAAAAATTGAACAGTCTTCCCAAAAGAGACAGCCTTTCTGATAACTTAATATTTTCACGTTAAATATTCAAACACTTTCTGAACAAAAGGTCAAATTCTACTTACAGCATCTGTGTGAAACAGGCAAGCAGATGCTTAATGCTGCTAGACAAATACTTCTGGCACAAAGAATGATACAGAGCTGGTGATCAGTCACATTTTCAGCCTTTAAAATCAGCTTTCCTCTACTTCTGTTCCCTAAATTCTGCACTTACCGTTCACATGTAACAATACAGACCCAAATTTTGGCCTGTTCCTTCCACAAGTACTACACAGTGGTGTGTTAAATGAAATCCTGACAGTGAAAGTGCTGTCTGTAGTATTGATTGCATGTTATAGGATTACACCAACTCATTAGGGCTTCTGCCTTACAACTACTGTGTATGACGTTACTGCCATTAGACCTTGCACACAGCACTGAAGAATTCTCATTTACCCTCTCCATTTATTCAGATGAAAAACCATTTAAGTTTCAAGCACTCCTGAGTTTTTAGGATATGAATAAGGAGAAACCAATTCAAGAAACATGCTGGTAACACATATTTTTCCACTCAGTGATGAATGTGACTTCTGACAACAGTTATCAGTTTCTTTAAAAGCAACCAGCATCACTGAACAATCCTTATCAGTGTATCAGTTGTAGTTCTCAGCTGACTACTTGAAGATTTTTAGTCTTCTTGTGGCACTGGAGCACTGGCTAGTGCTCATTGCTTACAGGTCAGCCTTTCCAGCTTACAGGTTTACTGAGAATAACTTTCAAAGTTGGTAACAATTGTATTAGTACATTTCTGCTGGGACAACCTTCATTAAATCTTCTGTGCAATGACATATGGAAACATATGCAATTTGTGAAAGGCTTGAAAATAGTCCTAAATGCACAAAGATCAAACACATGTACTGGATTAAGCACACTGATGTCATTGGTATCTAAATTAATTTTTTTATTTAATGTGGTGTTTTTCATAATAGAGAAGATATAAAATGGCACTCATTACTCAGGCTAAGAATTTAAAGATCAAACCAGATCAGTGCTTTACCCAGCAAATATGCTGTGGCTGAATGAGTGTGTGAAAGACAGATTCAGAAACAATCTTTATGGTCCTGCCCTGCTGTACCAGCAGCCTGGAGTTACAGCTGCAGATGCAAGGAATGAGGAAGAAGACTTAAATTCTCTACCCCTCGAGTGTGGCTGGTATAAGACTGGGTTAGGTTTCAGCTAGAATCAGTTTCCTGATCCCCTAAGGCCACAGGAGTGCTCCTGTTGGCATAAGTGGTTGGGAGTAGATTAAAATATCTGTGTCAATGTGGACTTTGACAAAGCCTGATGTGTACAAGTCAGGGAAAGAGATCCCAGAGAACAAACTTCACTCCCAGCCCCAAGGAATGAAAACATTTGCCCACATTTATACATGATCTAACAGGTATTCTTTGAGTTCTTTGAAACTTTCCTAGAGCTAAAAGATCAAATTCAAGGGGAATCTCTTACAACATATACAGCGAGACTGTAATATTCTTCCTCTACATTTTACAGGAAAAATGAAAATCTGTGTTTACCTGTCAGCTTTGGCAGAAAGGTTTCTATTGTAATTACATCTCATGTATTGGAAGGAACCTGGCAGTTCTTAACATCACTAATACTGGTTTGGAGAGGTACAAAGCTGTAGGCACTTGCTGAAAAATAATAAAACTTTATTAAAATTTCCAATTTTTGCAAAACCATTTTGACTAAATTCCAACTCTACTTAAAGTGTAATGAAATATTTAAATTTATTCTCTAATAAGTATTGTAAGTAAATCAATATCCCAATTATCTTAAACTTTTGTATGTCATACAATTACTACATTTTTTTAATAAATGCACAATTCTAATGAAAAAATAATGATCTTGAACTTTAGAAGAGCCCTTCATTTGAAGAGATGAAAGTGCTGTACATTCATTTATTCATTATGTCTTACAGCCCCTGTGTGATGTAGGTACTATTATAATTTTACAGACGGGGAAACTGAAAGGCTAATTAACTTGTCCAATTTACAATACTCTCAGCTGTAAACTTAGGGCTCACAGACAAAACAAAACTCAGCTCACCTGTGATGAATATTTACTAAAAATTCTTAAGCTCCATAAGCATTTTATTTATAGGAGAGAACATGTCACACAAGCCTTCAGGACTGGGTTTGCACTGATGATGGCTTTGAGCACCACAGAAATGTGCTGCCTAGAAACAAACATCAGAGCACCAGTTCATTGCAAAGTGCCACCACGTTTCCCAGTTAGTTATGGACATAATGTGCATTTTTATTTGACATTATTCGCCATGCAGCCACACATTTGTGCTTTAATTCTATACCACGTACCACACTGCATTTATACACACAAACAAATAGTGGTTACTGACAAACTCATTCCCTCAGTGTACTTATGTGTTCCATAAATTTCTTTACTCGGTCAGGATCAACAGCATTTGCCCAATAACCTTCTTTCTTGAAATACGAACCAATTATTAGAGCATTTGCATCCAAGTAATTCCTCACATTCTCCAGTGTCACTCCAGACCCAATCAGCACAGGAATCTTCACAGCGTGCTTAACCTCTGAAGAGAAGAAAACCAGAATTGGGGTTAAGTCCTGTCTTTGAAACTCTATCAATAATTACTCTAATTTGTCTAGTTATTCAACAAAAAAGGAAAGGTATCAAGAAATTCACGATCACAGTATTTATTACTTTACTAATGAATGAAACAAGTTCTCTGGAAAAAACACCTTTAGCTCTAAACAGCTGTTAAGGGAAAAAAAAAATCTCACTTTTTGCATTCTGTTGTATGAAGATGCTTCATACATTTGCTTGTAGGAAAGCTGTTAAGGGTCACACAGACACAGACACTCCAGCTAGTTTTCCAGAAAGCAAAAGCTAGAAAGAGAAGTGGCCTTTATCAGTGCTAGGAATGGCAATGGAACAAAAAGGCCACTTATTTTTCCTACATACAGTGTTACTTAATCATCTGACCTTTTACCTGGCTCCAAAAGAAGACCTACACAAAAAGGAGGCTCAAAATACTACACTCACTTCATCTGCCAGGGCCATGGTTCAGGTGAGCACATTCACTGTGAAATGTGTGTGTTCTGACAGACCTGACTGTGCAGAATCTGCTCTATGGCTCCGTTACCACAGTTCACATTTTTTTAGGATAAAACCAAAACCAGAGAGTTGTTTTGAGCATGGAAAGGTTCCCTGTAGATGAATGCACTACTTTCAGCAGAACTTGGGTCAGTACTAGCTCTGAGAGAGGAAGAAATAAGACTAGTTCAAGAACTACTAAAGCATCCTTCTCATCCTTTCATTTCAAACTGACCATCCTAAGAGTCACTTATAGGACTGGATGCTTCATCCCTTAGAGAAACATTGTGAGACATTATTTCTGGCCTTTAAAAACATATAAATTACCTTAATTGGTGATTATCTTATGTAAGGTGGTTATAGCTTGAGGTAACTAGGGAAAGCACACATGCAACAAATAAAAGTCTGCTTCAAAACACTGCTTAAATGAAGTTTCATCAGAAGCCTAACTTATTAATTATGCTTCGGGGAAGACTAATTATTTATCACCTTCCTACTTCACTGAAGAAAGGGGATCAATTAAAATGCTCTTGAATCTCTTTAAATCAGATGCCCTACCATTTTCCATCCAGGAACAATAACTCCTTCTTAAAAATATTTTAACACAAAAATAAAACCATCCCACACAGCCCTTCCTGAAAATGCAAATCATATCAGATGGATCATGCATATATGATTGAAACTTTAGTTATTTCTATGCATATTTTATACTCTTAGTCATTGTGCTTACACCAACAAAATAATTCATTTTTAGTTATTTATAGCATTATTACCGATATCCTGTTCTAGAAAAATCAGATTTGTTTTTTGTGTAATATCTATGTGCTCTTAGAAATACCCTATCTGCTTTACACTGATACCAATACACCATTAAGGTGCTACAACTGACCACAGATTTGTGCAGCAAAATTTAGTGTATCCCCAGAGGAACCACACTTCAAGTCAAGATTTGTTTTTATGACAAGTGCGTAAGGCACATTAGCAGGTAGTGGATTCATAATTATTTCACATCAGCAGGAAAAATGAAGAGCCAAATAATTAAGCAGAGCATGTTTACATGGGTCTGAGACAATAGCTCAGCCCCACTAGGCAAAGAGAAAAACCCAGTGAAAGCTGAGACTGATGTGAAACACCCAAAAGCTTTCCAAAGTAGCAAGGTATCCAACTGCTGCTGTGATCCACACGACACATGGAGCCCACACATCTCCTGTGCTGGAGATTCATTCCCATTGACAATGTGAAGAATGGCAAAGGGAGTGCTCAGTGTGCAGTGAGACTCTGTTACCTCATTAAGAATGCTACAGATGCTACATTTAAGTCCCTTCCAAGCACATCAAGCCTAAAGTTGATTAGTAGAAGGTGATTTGTCTATTGGCTGTGTTAATACAAATTCTAACCTGTAAAAGAAAATACAGCAACAGCAGCAAGATGTGCTTTCGTATGGCAGTGTTCAGTCACTGTCAAAATGTCTCTAAACACAGAGCTTTGCTTTAAATCTCTTTCTTGGCGTTCTTTTCCCGTTGTTTAGGGAAACAGTGTGAAAAAGGAGACAATTTTGTGATGTTACAGTAACAAGACTGAAGTTTACACAACTCACACGTTTCTCTTTCAATGGGCTGTAACTAGAGGGCACTGTGCTCTTTCTTGTGGCAGCACAGCTGCAGGCAGGTCTTTAATAAAATCCAATGAAACAGTGCTTGGTTGCAAAGCACAATGAAAGCATTTGAACTATGGTATGCACAAGTTTCGTGAAATAAAGGCCAAATGCTCCTAGCTTGAAAACAATGAGGAAGAGCAGTGTAAAAATAAGCACCACTGTGCCAATAACTTGCTCGAGTACTCTTCTTTAACAGCTTTTTCATTGCAGTGTTCACTGTACCGTACACAACACTATGTTTATGGTAATGCTTCACTGTAACACATTTCTGGGTTTTAATTCAAAGGACTTGTTCTCTGTCATTAAATCTAGGGCTTAGAAAAAGTACTGATCACTCACGTCTCCTTTTTATCTCTGAGGGTACCAACAAGGGCAGCAGCCTCTATTTTGCCCATCAAAAGGTGAGAGGGTGAATCAGTCTTGATGCCCCTTTTATGAACAATAATTAAGGAGGTGACAGTCACAGCCAGCAGTTGGATTTTGTCATATACCTGTTTTCCACTGGTTTTTCATCTGGGACACTTTGCTTTGTTCGAAGAGATAACTGAGCAGTTATGAAGCTTTGGTCACTTAAAATACAGAATGAATGCAAAGCAGGTATTCAGCAGTTATATCCAAATAAAAAAACCTGATAGATTCACACACTCCCACCAATGAACATTCCACAAGGCAGCAAACTGGAACCAGCTTCTATAACCTCTTAAATGAAAAGGTGGTTTATTAATTAATGAACTGCAATTGAAAATGCTCAGCTATAATTCTTTCTCCTTAACAACATGAAGTTTGATTTTCAGACCTTGTACTCCATCGGCCACTGGTGTCCTGGTGTTCCCAGGCAGCCCTGGAGCAAAGCCTGGCAGCCTCTGGAAGGAGAGGTGCTGGAGGCTGCTATGAGAAGGCAGAGGCACAAACTACAAACAAAACCTGACTGAACACAGTTCTCTGGCTTGACAGGGAAACACTCACTTCCCACACCCCATCACCAATCAGTCAATTCTACACAAAGACAAAACCACTTCTATATTACTGCACAACAAAGCCAAAAAAAAAGACGTGACAAAAATCTCATCTGTCTCTCGGTTCTGCTTTCAAGAGATGCTTTGCAGTGTGATGAAAGGTGCCCAATTGTGTGTATCACTGTAATACAGCACTTCCAAGGCTGCATAAATTCGTGAAATGCAGAATTTCACTCACATCAACACCAACTTCGTAGAAGGTAGATCCCTTTTAAGAACCTTCTGACATAGATATGCCTAATTTGTCATTTCCTTATAGTGTGGAATATTGATTTTTAAGTTCTTAACTGTTTTAAAGACAACATCCTTCTCATGAGAGGGCCTGCTAACATCCAGAATGCTGTGATCTAAGTAAAATAAACCCATGATCTCCAGACTCTTGCTTTCATAACACAAATCCAAACACAAAATTAAGTGTACTTCATTACAGCTGCCAACTCTGATTCATTTTGTTCTTTGGACCCAGAAGGAGAACAAGACAGAGACTGACATGTTTGTTCACATGAAAGATGTTTTAAAGCCATGGTGCTGTCTGTTGGACTCCTGTGATAAAAAAACTCTGGGCCTACAGGTCAGGTTTAGCTCTCTGATGCAGGAAATCAATGGAGACTGCACAAGCATATGTGAAAACAGAATTTATCCTAGGATTTTAACCAAAGACTTATCAAATGTTTTTTTAAAATTATTTAACCTGCATTAATAGTGATGGAGACATTAACTGCAGGCAGGGATGGAGCTCTAGATTAAGGAAGTTTTTCTAAAGTTTCTAAAGCATGCTTAGCTTTCAGCATCACCCATTACATGTATCATTTCTAATTTACTGTACCAAAAGATCCAACTAATTCAAGAGCTCAGTGTTCACACCAAGCCATCATTTTCTTTTTAGCATTGGTGATTGAAGCATAGCAATTTATAACCTATTATCAGGCAAAAAGTTTAACATGTGAAATAAAAACCCATGTTGACAAGTTCAGCATTCCTTTTAAATGCTCTTAGGCATATGTGATATACATAAAACCCTGAAAACATTGGATGATTTCATGTTATTTTGAAAGATATTTGAGGTCCAGGTTATCTATGGCAAGTAAATTATGTTTTTTACCCTAATCTGTTAATGTAAGTTGAATACAATACACTGCATTGGAACTTCAAAACACCCTAAGTTAAAGAATATCAGAAAGAGTGAAACTTTAAAAATACATATTCTATTTTATATAGCGAGACATTCAAATTCAAGCCATTAATCTAAATTAAAATTAGTGATGAAAATGAAATGCCCCCATGATACAACTTTAATTCTAGCATGGGAGCAATACAGTTTCATGAAGACAGTCCAAACTTATGCCAGTATAAAAATATGAAGAATCATAGCACTTTTGCAAAGGTCAGAACTCATAGGTCAAAGGAGTCTCCCTTGATAAAAGGTCCACACTATTTTGATGTTAATATCTTCCTATCTACCAATGAACTTGTATCTTTCTGAAAATCTTCTAAGTAGTACTTTTCCTGATATTACTGTTCAGAATGTTGCCTTATCAAATGCCCCTTTTCTTGCAGGACTTCCATTTTCATTATGAAAGATAAAAATGTGTAACTCTTCAATAGAAAGATCTGTAGTTACTTTTCTAATATGGCTATAAAGTAGTTTTTTCTTATGTTGGGATTGTTAGAAACGAAACACTAATTTTTGTTAATTTAAGCCCCAGCATCATTCAGCATTACAAAAGCCCGAAATAATTGTCATTTTTCTCCTCCAAACCGTTGTTTAGAAACATACCACAGCCAATCTGAACAGCACCTCCAACTCTAATTCTGTACAAAAGCAAACCCCTCAGTGAGTTTCTTCTCTTTCCTCCTTTATTTCCCCCTTAAGGAAGGGCGAACATACACATTTCTGCATTAATTCTTCTGTACATGCCCGCTGCCCGGGCCGTGTAGGGCCGCTCTCACCGTGCAGCTCGCGGGGCTCCGCAGGCCGGCCGGTGGCCGTGCCGGTCAGCACCACACCATCGGCCAGGAAGAGCTGGGCAGCCTCCGCTGTCTGGGCCACGCCGACATCGGCCGTCAGGGCATGGGCACTGCAACAGCAGGAACAGCACCCTGTCAGCTCCCACACGTTTGTGACACACGTCCTGCAGTTCGGACCGCGTTGTTTCCATCAGGGCAGCCAAAGCAGGCTTTGGGAGGGAGGCAAAGCGTCCTCTTTTAAACTGGGAAGTAACGTTGCGACCCGGACAAGAGGAGAAACACAGTGTTTTCCGTCAGGGAAGCAGAACTGTTGCTCCAGGTCTCCTGTCTCTAAGGAGTGATTGCTAAGTGTGAACCACCAAGTGCCAATTGAGACAGCTGCTTACATGTCGAGCACCTGTGTTTCAGAAATGTTGAGCACACAGAGCTCTCTGGCTTCAAGTGGGAGTTGTGGATGTTCATTCACAAATCAGATCCTGTTGCAGAACAGAATCAACAACCTCCACATCACTTCAAAAGTCCAGCTAACAGAGAGTACAGTTATTCCCTATGATATAATCACAGGAATCATCCAACACAGCAATTACAAACATCAATTACCTGCAACCCAGCTGTTCAACAGCAGGCTTTGATGTATGGGTGACACACCTTGAAACCTGTAGCAATAGCAGCTATTAATTTAAACAGTCCTCAACTTGGAAAGAATTCCAGCCATTGCTGGTTCAACAGCTGACTCTTTTGTTTCTATATTTCCATTTAAATAGAAAACAAATGGCAATGGCCAACCTGCTGCATTGCTGGGTGATGGCACCAACCTCTTTGCTGACCAGTCTGTGTGGACAATAATTGGGAGAGGGAATGATCTGGCCATATTCAGAGGCTGATGGATGGAAAAGAAAGTCACTCCCTTTCTGCAGCTGAAGGAAGGCACACCTAAGTACCTAACACATACAATGACATTGAAACATGACTGAAAGGTAGCTGGCATCCTAAAACTAGCACAAGAAGGGTAGCTGTAATACAGCAAATAAGACTACAAAATAGCTTCTCCTCATTTAAAGAACAGGAGCACAGTAGTTCTCAGTGGCAGGTGTATTTTTCTACATTAAAAACCTCAACCAACAAGTCCTTTAACATTTCCTTCTGGGCTTATGAATCTGCCTGAAACAAAAACCTCTTTGAACAATGGGAGATGTAGTCCAAATATCAAGCAATCAGTTGTCAAGACTAAGAAAAAAATATACAATCGATCTCTTTTACAGAAAAGTCTAATGAAATGTATCTTTATTTATATATATACACAAATATAGAAAAAAATAATTAGAAAGAAACCACTCTGAAAGGACCTGAAAAGCTAAATTTGACCACACTGCATTGTTTTCTTTCCAGTTTAAAATTTATTACCTGCTTATTAGATATTTAAGATCTTCCAGACTTGGTTATTCTCATGATTACTCACATACTACACACAAACATTTTAATTAGGTTATTTAGCATGTATAATACATAGCACTTGAGCAGTTCTTCTGGAGAAAAAAAAGAACCCAAGGAGTGATATCTAAATAGCTGAAAGTACCATGTGACAGGCAAGATAAAGTATCAGCAGAAAAGAAACTGAATTCACCAGTTCCATAAGTTGGTAAGTTCTAGCACTGATTTAAGTAAAAAAAAAATCAGTATTATTGGCAGGAGGGTAAAGAATAGCTTTTTAAAATGCCAAAATACTATGATTTGGATTGGCTTATGATTTGATTATGAGTTGGCTTTTATATGACAACTGCTCATATAACTAAAACATAACCCTGAATGCCTAACTTCCAGAAACAAAATTTCTTTCAACATAATAGGCATATACACAAGTGTACAAAATCTCACTTAATACCACATGCAAGACTTTTACAGTCTGCATTTTCAAATCCTGAAGGTTAAACAACTATAAACTTCACAGATACAGCAACCTGCAACTTAACAGGTGCAAATTTATTTTTAAACATATCCTCTAACAGCACTGCAAGACCTTGCTTCAATAATAAACTTCTCCCTATATCATTAACTGTCTGGACACTAAACCGGCATTAAAAAAAAAAAATCAAAAGAAGGGAAAAAGAGAGAAAAAATATAAGATAATGATTGCATTCATATTTACATAAAATATTGCTTGTATTTACCTATGTTTCTTTTTAATATCAGCAAAGATCTGAATTTTTTCTGCTCCAACTTGTTTTCTGTATCGTAGCAGGTCACCAGCACAGGCATTTATAATCCCTTCATCAGCCACGTGAGAAAACACAAATCCTTCAGCCCGGATAAAATCAAGATCTGAAAAAAATAAAAGCGGTATCTTGGCTAAAACTGAAGACTGGAAAACAAAAATACTAAAACCAAACAAAACTACACATTACTGCCCTTCTTATTTGACCCAACACACGTTCTTTCATGTGCTCTGACCAACATATACTTCCATATACAGTTCCATACACTTAAGATTTATCTTCTTTATTTTCACCCGTATGCTCTGACTTCTTTCCACCTTACTGCCTTCAGTTCCCATCTGTCCCACTGACCCTGCCAGTTTTCTCCCTATCCCTGTGGTTCCCTTCTCTTTCTCAGCCCCTCAGTTTGTTCCTGTGTGGCTCAGAACAGGCAGCTGCACACCCTGCTCTGCCTCTTGCCACGATACAAGGTACAAAAAGATAAGGTTTGGGAAGAGCAAAACATTTTTCACTCTACTCCAACCTTACTCTGACCATCAATTCTACCAGGTCTTAGCAACGTGAGCCCCACCATATCCATTAATTTTTCACACTAGGAAGGTTTTCTGGGATGGATCCTTAAGAGGAAGATTACGAATAGTAATTACTTCATACAGGCCATTCATCAAGTATCAGGGACTCCCTACACAGCCTTGAAATATCTGTGTTTTAATACTGAAGCCTTGGACCATGGTGTAATAAGCCCACAGTTGTGAGGCACAAGATTGAATTCTGACTCCTTTATTGTATTCTCCTCTTCTCTCCAGTCTTTCATAGCCCTGAAGTTTATTTCACCTGTCACTTAACATCTGTGTAAAAGCTCTGCACTCATCTTGTGCAGTTTTGTTGTTATTCCAGTTTGCTTTAGAGGGCTCTTCCAAGCCTTTCTGAACCTCTGCTGCTGCTCCAGCTTTGAAATCAGCTGCACATTTAATTAGAGCTGACATCATACCAAGGAAAGCAATGCATGTGAAAGCAGACATCAAGAATGCAATCCCACCCACCAGAGAACTGCTTAGGCAACAGAGGCATCACCTTAGCACATTTCAAATATAAACAGAAATTATCTTGAAAATTTATTTACCAAATGACAAGGTGCCTGTTTATTTTAAAATTTCAGTTTCGTTCCAAAAGCCCTGAAGTTGCAGAAACAGAAGCTTATGCCTGATAGGGAAGAGCCTGTATTGCTTAGCAACACAGACTCCAGCTAACAAGAAACATCACAGATGGATGCCAAATGAAATGCAAGCTGTCCTGTGCCTTGAGATTAGTGGGTGAAAAACATGGAGTATTCTCAAGATCCAAAGACAAGAGTGTGTCACAAGTACAGTTACAGGTGCTTGGAGACATTGGGTAATAAACACACTGCAAACAGCTAGACTGAGATTTCTGCATCTAGGAACAAAACCTATAGGTTCTATTTAAATCACCCAGTAAAATACAGTAGTACAATTCAGAGTTAAATAAAAAAAAAATATTTCTCTAATCATAAGACTGTTGATGAGTCTAGAGTTACACTTTCACAGCAATCAATGTTTAACTCAGGACAGGAGCTATTAATAAGTTAAATTAATGAAAGTCACTGTTTACATGTTTGTTGACACTTGGTTTGTGTTTCCTTAATTTAGTAATTTAAGACTTTTTGCTAAATATTAGTATGGTACTTTATTTAACAAGGCTTCACTCTCAGTCAGGGTTATTGGAGGCCATGAAAATACAAATTTTAACCAAGTGTAATAGGTGCAGGCACCATATCATTACCCTTCTGTTTTATGAAGCCGTAATCAGATTCCACTAATGAATTCATTTTTACGCTCATAAAGTTGTGAGAATGATACTACTGCTTACTTTCACATTTGGACATTGAAAAGTAATAGCTGTTGAATAGTTAATAGGCAGTCCCATTTCTGACTTATATGGGAACAAAACATTTTGCAGTCTCACTGGAAAACAAGAACAGGAAGTTTCCAACGAAACGTAATAAACAGAACTTTAAGATTATATTAAGAACATGGAATCAAGTAACCAGCCACAGCAGGGCCTGCTCAATGAACTTGAGCTTATCTCTCTTGAAAGTGTTAGTCCACTCACTTCTATCCTATTTAAACAGCTTTACCTAAACAGCTGTGAAGCTTTATCCATTGTAAATAAAAACTCTTTTTTCTTTCCTCCCAATGACAGTTTATGAAAAAAAAATAAAAAAGACAGACTGAAACACTTCCTTTGCTAGTTAAGACAATATTGCAAGACTGAGTTGATGGAAGGAACAGTATTTCTACTTTATCCATCTTAAACACTGTAAATGTGCATAACAGTGCATTTTAACAGCCCAAACCAGTGAACCAGATACAAACACTGTGACACCCTTTCTTTCTCAGGTATGTTCCTTCATTCCTTCCACTATGAAGTCAAGGGGAGCTGGGAGGCACTGATTTAAGTATTCACAGACATGGGATCTGGCCTCTGCAAGGCAGCAGCTCCTGGTTGCTGCTGAATTTTGGGCTTCAGGCAAACATTTTGCCTTTACACAATGGCAAGTACCTGGGTCCTGCAGGTAACTTTACTGGTTGCATCTTGTTTTGTCTGCACAGTAAATCCTAGCTCCCAGCTCTTCTTGCTTTCCCAATTCCAAAATAATTGGAAAGACTGATTTTGTGCTGCAAACAAAAACTCAAAGGAGCATTGACTTTGCCTGCTATCAACACTATAGGCACAGTATCTCTGTGCTGCAAAACTGCTTTACTTCTCAGGACATTGTCTTGCAGCAGCTCCTTTGATGCTCAGCAGGAACTGCAGGCTCGGGAGAAGGTCTCCAGCAGCATTCCCAGCAGAACCCACAGTGCTCCCTGCCTTGCTCCACAGCACCTGCAGATGTTCCCCTGGCATGGACACCCCTGCTGCAGTTCTCTGCCTCCCCTCATCACTGCATTAATATGGCAGCAGTTAAATACAAAACCAAAAAACACAGCACGCAATTCTGCATAATTCTATCTCATTTTAAACAGTATCATGGACTATAGCAAGTGAATTCCCACAGAATAAATTCCCACTCTGCTGGCAGGTGAGGGAAAGGAACCATCTCAAACAGCAAAACTGTATTCATAAAGACATGGAGACATCTGGGATATCTTTGGATATGAAGCCTCACTTATCAACTATCAACTGTGTCATTATGACTGATGAAGATCAATTCAGAATTGGAATTCTTAAAGGAAAAAGGGCAGCTTCACAGTCAGTCGAGAGATGCAGTAGAGATGCAGTTGGACTACACGAATATTTTAAGTCCTTTCCAACTGAACCACTCTGTTCTAAATTTAAGAGAAGAGAGAATATAAATTTAAAAATTGAGCCCTGATTCATGACAATTGTACCAGGCTTACTGTGCTGGTTTAAAAGTAAGCCAGTGGGAGAAATAAACCCAATTTAGGGAGACCACAAGCCAGAGCTACAATTTACTAAAACGATTACAATACATACAGTGACACGAGGTAAAAAACTGGCTTTGATGCACAAAGACAAAGCACAACCCAGCCCCCTGGGATGGGAACAGCATGGTGCTTATTGGCTCCTGTGCCCAGCACTTCATGGTGCCCCTGGGTGCAAAGCAGAAGGAAAGGAAACCTGTTAGTTGGGATGATGGTCGCAGTTCTGCTGAAGGAACGATGGCAGTTTCCTCAAGAGCAGCAGCCACAGTCCTGCTGGAGTTCTGTTCCCCCTCTGGGTCCAATGAGGTGGTCCCTCAGTCCCAAAACCCGAAGATTTTATATCCCCAGGTTCAGGTGGGAATGCCCAGTACCTCCCCTAGGACAGGGAGTTCACAAGGGGTGTTTTATCTCTGTGAGTCCTGGGATATTTTGGATTCTTTGGTGATCTAGGCCATTGTAAGTGGCTATTGTGTCAGTGCACTGGGCCCATGAGCAGGGAGGACCCTCCAGCTGGGTGTGGAGGTGTTAATGTCTCCTTGGATCTCTTTCCTTCTCTAGTGTGGCCTGAGGTGTGAAGTGTGCTCTGGGCAGCTGTTGCCAAATGATTTATCATTAACAGCCCATCAGGAATGACAGAGGGTGTAGAATACACAGTTTTGGTTATTCCCTCACACTGATAAACCAGTCCCAGCCCCTGTAACTATGACATTACCCAGGCACCCAGACTGAAGCTCTAGCCAGAATAAAAGGGTCTCTGATGCATGTGCTTGGGTTTTCTACCCCATGGAGAGGGAACACAAGGATGCCATGGCCTGCTGGATGGATGCCCTGGGCAACTGCATCCTTCAGCCCCCGTGCTGGCCCTGTTGGTGTGCTGAGCCAAGAACAGTCAGCATTGGTGCTACAGTCTGCAATAACCTTTTGGAGCTGGGAGGATGTTGGCAGCAACTGTTTTGGCTTGATAGTTGTTTTTTGATAACATGAGGAACTGCTGGTTTCTGTCAGAAGAGTGGAGACAGTGGTTCTCCCTTTCCTCAAGATCGCCCAGTATTTTCCCACTATTGTCCCACACCTTTGCTGTGGCACCCAGCACAAACACTGTTTTGCTGGCATTCCATCCTTTAAGTGTCTAATTGAATAAATAAATGTTTCCTAAAGAACCAAATTAAAAAAAATCTCAACCCCCTTAGATGCCTCATCCCCTGATTTATGACTGTTATTTTCAGATTTATACAATACCTTGCCAAACTGCTAAGAAAATTCAGTAATTTCATCTGTTACTATTTGGCTACCCACAACACATTTATTAGCATAACCACATGTTGCTGAAGTTGAGCTCCTAGCTCACACTGTAAACCTGCTGATTTCCCCCTGCCCTTTACAACATAAAATCATTACCTTCTCCTAGAGACTATTTATAAATACCCTGTGTGGTTCTCTTCAGAGTGGTTATTTCTACCAAAGATAGGAATTTCCACAGGGAAAATGAAATGACTGCATAGGAGACAGATGATGCTACATATGCTTTTTAGCTAAAACACCTTCAGCAAGTTATTTTTGTAGTGAAAGCATACAGGACTTGCTTTATTAATAGCCATCTGTTAAAATTGTATTGACATTAAAGTCACTACTAAGGTGCTACAGAGGAACTGCTCAAAAGATTTGATCCCTCCAAAGTAGCACTCACTTTACTATGGTTTTGTTTAAAGTGATTTTCTTTTTGCTTTCCTGCTCAGTGAACTTGAGACAATCATTTTTAGAGAAGTGCAATGAAATGCATTAAACACAGGCCCTTTCTGGCTGGTGTTCTCCAGTTACAGAGCAAATAGTGCAGAACAGTAGTAGAGCTGAGCAAAAACCAAGCCCTCCAGGAATTCTCTCCCTCATTAATAATTGCTGAGAAGAGAACTGCATTGTTCCAACACTATATCCCTTGATTTTTGCTCTTCCAGGAATGTGTTAACTCACTAACAGTTTGGCCACTGCTTTTAAAAATGTGTGATATTTTTTCAAACACCTCTGTATCTCAAGTCTCCCTATCCCATACAACCCCTAAAACCTAAAACTGGATTCTCTTAGCAATTGTATTTTGGGTTTTCATATAGGTTCTGCTGCAGCAATAAAAATTAGATTTTTTCAGTTCGTCAAGTGGTCAGATACTTTAAAAATGGCAACTTCTGATTTTAAAGCACACAAAACAAATCTGAGTTCAAAACACATCTACTACCAAGAATTTAAAATTTTTAGAACACATCCAGCATAATTAAAACTGCCACTGCAGATGGGTTACCCTACATTATTTTACCTGAAGTGTGGTTTTCAGTTAACACCAGCATCTTCTGCCTGGTTCTATAAGATTTGTACATCCAAAAACGTGTAACCTTACTGTTATCATGTAGGCAACTTGGGCAAAACCATGCATTAACCCTCAATTTATGAATTTAGGAAGCACAAGCTTTCCATATTAAGCCAGCCTCCATATTGACATCATGGAATGTTCCACATGAAAAACTAAAATTGCTTCAGTAAGCAGTAGGAGCAGAAATGTTAGCAAGTCTAGGATTCATGCAATAAAGAGATTAATTTATATTTAATTTCCACAAATGCAATTTAATTTTAAGTAGTTTGGCTATCTGTACACTCAATTTTTGTTATATTATATCAAAAGCTTCATTCCATCCATTCATTAAAAACAGAAATGAAAACTTAGTGTTAATGGATAACAGCAGCAGCAACAACATATAATTAGATGCTGAAACAGGATGCTTAACTACAGTGGGTTAAATTGATCCTCAAACATAATTTAACTGAAGTAAATATAGTTACACCAAAGGTGGCTTTTAGACATGAGTAGGTTTAAACTAATCATTATATTTAGACAGGTTTCACCTAGAAAGCTGTGGCTGAGGCCTTGGGATCTCAGCTGCCTCCAACTGAAGCAGTGCACAAGTATCATCCATTACAATCAAGCAGGCGTCCTTCTCAAAATCTAATTTCTGCTTTTTCAGGGTACAGTGAGCTTTTCATGTCTCATTTTTCATGGTATCTATGTTAGTACAATGCACAATTTGCAGAGAGTAAATGCCATAGCAAACAACAGTAATAACTGATGAGTCATTTCTATTACCTGCAGCAAGAGCCACTGCTATTGCCTGGTGATTTGCAGCACTCAGGACCTGGACACCCAGTGGGACACCAGGGCAGCTCTGTCTCACTGCAGCACCCACCACTGCCATTGCTGCAGTGACTTCTGGCCCAGGACACACTGTGTATGGAAGATCGTGCATATTTTCTACTATCAAGCCATCCTGTGGAAATGATCATACAGAAATATGATTGCACTGTACAAAAAGGAACTTAAACACAGGGCTAGTTCACCATTGCACTGCTATGCATTAAAAGACACACAGGTTTAAAGGTTTTCCTTCAAAGGCAGGATTATCTACAGTAAATTGAGTAGATGCACTTGATGCATACAACCACTTATAAAAGTGCTTTCATCAACAGCATGGTATTTGGAGGGAAATCATGGAGAGAAATAAATGTGATTTTAATTATACATTCATCAATTTGGTTTTCTTTGATCCGTCCTAAAATGTGAACTATAGGCAAATGAGTTAAATCTTATACTTCATTAAAAACAGTGTAAAGTCAAACTTCAATTATCCAAGGGGAATATAAGATATTGAGTATGTTTGGATAACAGAAGACTTGGAGATAATCAGGCCAATTTTCAATTCAATTAATATCAGAAAATAAGTGTTATTTTTTGATAAATATAGGAATTTTTTGATTGACTATTATTGTGCCTAATACTATAGTATTAACTATTGATATTTCTCCCATTCCATATTCAGAATTACTGGAAGGAAGATATTGCTATTTATTACCTATTAGACCTCTCCTTCCACATGGACATACTCTTAGGAGACAATGGAGTGATGATAAAATACTCTGCTGATACATTTTATTAAATTTATTGAAGATCTTTGTACATTACCTGGTATCATGCACTTTTCCAATCATTGTATACAATATACCAAAAGTTTTCAACAACAAATCATATATAATTTTGTCAAGGATTAATAACGAGTAAGTTATTAAGTAAGTAATAATTAAGTAAGTGTAGCCCTGAAACATATTCCAGGCCTGATATTTTGCATTTGCAGTGAGAATATTAAAAGGAACTAGACATCTCTCATGAGCTTCATTCTAAAAATGCAAAAAGTTTAATAGACAAACTAATTGCATACATAGAAAATAAATTCTGCTCTCTAGAGAGCAGAATCTTAATCCTTTAAAATGAGAGCTTTACATTTCAAAGATATTGTAATTGAACCAGAATAGAAAAAACAACATTTTTTGGGGAAAAAAGTACAACTAGAGATTAAACATAGCAGCTTGGTTAATAACACAGAGAATTAGGACGGGGAAACAAAAATAAAAAGAAAGGTTTTCTTTTTTATAAACTTTCATATGTAATGCTTCTCTAACCTTGTTGTAGTGTAGAAGCCCTTTTGGCAGTAAAAGATAAAACAGTATATAAAATGCACTTAATGGCTGAGTTACAGGCTAAGCCACAGACATCATAAATGAACACCTTCCATGGAGACTGGGGAAAACTGAGAATGGAAATAATCCAATGGAACACCGTGGTCAGTCCAAGCACATGACCCACAGATGTTCAGTGCACCAGGGCACAGCTGCCTTCACCAAATTACTCACAGCTGAATATTTAACTACACAAAATACATGCTACCTAAAAAACAGAGGGACACATTAGACCTCCACATTAGACCTATGCAATATTTGGTGCCATTCCTCAACATATTTAATTATATAATTCCAGTCCAAGAAAACCTGAATTAGGAAAAGGAAGACCAGATATAAAAACCAACCAAAACATCTATCCTTGACTTTGTTTCTCTTTCCAACAATATGTAATATCCACACTTCTGTACCTGTGATAGGAGGTAGCCATGTGACAAAGATGACAACCTGTCCTAAGAAAACCCACAGCATTTCCAGAAATGGGAAGAAAAAAACCCACCAATTTTTAGTCGGTTTGTCTGGAATGAGGTCAGGACTGCTCCATCAAACCTGAACTGACCAAATGGTCTTGTACCTCAGGCACAACTACAGAATCCTCTGTGGTACCAACAGGAAGAGAAATCCTGTAGCCTTTTGTCCTCTCTACACAGAAATAATTAGGTCAGTCTAAGCAAGAATACAGAGTTGGTCAGTAGTTGAATGTGGCAAAAGAATTAATGCAGAACTATAATATTTTAACAAAACAAATTCAAAAAACACAATGAACCACCAAACCCAGGTATTCCTTGAGGCCATAAAATCTGGAAGCCCTTGGCTCAAGAATGATCTACTTGGCAGACTTCACCAGAACCTGAGAGTCTGGGAAACTCCAAGATTATGATAAAGGCCAAGACTAGGATCTGCAAAACAGAAGCCCCAGGCTTTCAGGCAGCCAAGACTCAACCTGAATAAGAGACATAGGAAGAAAGGAAATTGGGAATGGGGCTTCAAATGTTCAGCTCCTAAAGAGCCACATGGTAGCCAAAACAGCAAGAGAATGGGTTGGCAGCATTCCACAGAAACTACACAGTGAAACTCAGCTTTCCATGAGTTGCTACTGCTTTGACAGTTCAGGATTTGCATAAAGCAAATTATTCCATTAGATACATTAATGAATTAATTCATTTAATAAATTATAAAAACTCCTAGCCATAGTACTATGCATAAAAAGTACCTGATTGAATTCCAGCTCAAAATGCAGGCATATGGAAGGATTCCAAAATTTCTCTCTTCTGCCTCAAACTTACTATCTTCACTTTTCAGCAATTGCCTCTTCCTATGGCCTGAAGGTCCACAGTTATAGTGAACGTTTTGGTAGTACTTTAATAACGTGTTATTCTTTTGGTACCATCCAATAGACTGTGTTCTTTTGCATAGTATGTTTTCTTTAATTAAAAAAAGAACAACATATGTTGTGCAATACAGAAAGCTGAATTACAGATGCATTAAGTCAAAGCTTTCTTTTATATTTTATATAAAAATATAACACCACAGATTTCTGTGTTTACTGAACTGATATGTATATAAAATAGACTTCAGTACTATCAGACAGCTAATTAAAACAGGGGGAAGAAAACAGTTACACTAAATTAAACTTCTTGGAACTTAAGCTTATAAGTCTGTGGAAACAGCTACTGCATTATATCCTCCAAAGCAGAATTTATTTAGATAGTACAAAACAAACTCTAGCAAATACCTTTTGTGTTCCTTTTCCATTCACTATTAAGATAACTTAAGTGTTGCTTATATATAATAGTCTTATTAGAAGTAATTCTCAAACAATATATTTCTTTTTTAGTTTGAATGACTTCTGAAGTGCCACATACATGCAAAGTGCCCTTTGTATCACAGTTAGCTACTGAAAAATAGGTCATTTAAATAGCTCTGATTATATACAAAAATAATTTCCTTAGCTTTATTCCACTTACAGAAATGACCTCTTAACACACCTCAGTCACACACATATCACAGCAGAAAAGCCTCAAAAATAGTCACAACACTACAAACCACAAGAGGTGCACCAGCTGTACAAGTTTTACCTCAGCACAGAGCTCCTGTAACTCTTCCCCAGGGTAACTTTAACCCCAGGGTTGCCCCCAAAAGAGCTTTACCTGCAAACACGTGCACACAAAATAAACGTGTGAGGCTCAGTGGCCCCACTCCTTCCCCCAGGAAAGAAAGGGAGGGTTTGCACCACACCCTTTATTCCGTAGGTTCCTGTGTGTACTAAGAGACTTAAAGCCTTTCCTCCACCACAGTCATGTGCCCCTTGTAAAGGGAATCAGGTGCCCGTGCAGAGCATTAATTGCTGTGTCTAAGCACAGCTTCCTAGTGATTCCTTTAAAATCTCACCTCCAGAGCAGATTGCTGCTGTAATACAGGTGAGTAACTATCTTACATTCTCCTGCACATACCATGGGAGGTATGTGGAACTGTGGGGAGATTTGTCTGCTATTTTAGTCTACTTTATATCTAAAAATTTGAAATGTTAATCCCTGTAATCCAAGTGATAGCTACCTATATGTTTCTATACTAGTTTAGAAATACTAGTTTATTCTGTCTTGACTGTAATTAAATTCTAAGTATTTTAAATTTCAATTACTGTGGTTATAAGAATAACAGGCTTTAAAGTCTTCATTTTTCAAAAACATCAATATAAAATATATACCAGCAACTGTCTAATGTCAGCTACTGAGGTGGCTAAAGTTACATAGCAGCAACTTACAGTCAAATGATCTATATCAATGAAATCAGAGGGAACCTGTTCTCTACTTTCTGGCTACAAAGCAAGTGTCAGCCAGCCTGAATGAAAAGAATAAAAATTAACTTGAATATACATTTTGCATCTTTTTTAAACAAAAGCAGGTACAAACTGGAGAAATGATAATGCCTCATAGCCTGCTGCTTATAAAATCTTGTCTAGGGAATGTCATTGTTTAGCAACACACAAGTACAAAGCATATACATTTTGAGCACAGATGGCTTCCTAACTGAGCACTCACTTGTTTTCATTACTGTGCTCTAATAACACAAATCTTTCATATTTATTATGTTAAGCTGCTAATGTGTCAGACAAGTCACCTTCCTCTGAACACTATGGGACTTACTTCCCAGTGCAATGCATATGGAGTGAGCAAGACCATATACTTTATTTTTCAAACATTGACACCAATTCAGGCAACTTGAGACAGTATGTAAACATCTAATAGCAGCAAATGGTTGAATCTTCTTAAAGCCTACTGTGGGCAGCACTTGGAAAAACTGTCAGTAGAAACATCCATGGAAAAAAACCCTTTTTCTAGCTCTTCTTCCACAAGGAAAATGGACAGTTTAACAGTTCATTTGGAATACTGAGCAAGAAACCCACAATTCCCATTACAGAAGCAGGACAGTTTGGAAAAGGGGTGATATCTGTGCAAAAGCTGGGAAGCTCCTGAAGTATCTACCATGAAAACTTGTATTTCTCTTAAAGTACCAAAAACTGAAGAAACGAATTGCAGAAAGTTTTAGGTAACCATACTGGTATTTATGGAAACTCTCATAGTTATCTCTGACACTTATAGCATTAATAAAGCATTTTTTTTTTTTTGTTATATTGCTGCAACACTATTATGTATAGACCTTTAGAATGAAGATAGGTGTGGAATGCATAGTCACTTCTACAGGAAATAAACTAAGCCTAACTTTAAGCCCTGAATTTGTCCAAATGTGTAAAGAAACAACTGTATCCCATTCATCTGTCTACCTGACAGGCAAGTTTAAAAATATATTCAAGTTCAGAGACTGCAATGCACTTGAAGAAAGGGTAAACCAGTTAGGCCTGGAAATGCAGAATTTATTACAGCTGTTGAAAAGACAAATTATAAAAGCCAAATTAAAGTTTTGTGTTAGTATTGTTTTTAAAGCTTGTCTTAAAGCTGCCCTAGCTTTGTGCAGGCCAGTAGTGGAAGTAAGTGCCTCTGTACCCTCCCTCACCTTCAGGTACACTTGGTGTGTCCCCTGCTTCTAAAGGTTTCCATGTGTGATCATTATGAAGGGAAATGGGCAAACAGGCACTGGAATGTGGGGCAGTGGCTTCATGAGTTACAGATTACTTGTGCAACCACTTCCTCTGACACAGGAAGATGGAGACTTGTATTTGCCATTCTTTTGATGTATGTGAAATTATGTTATATCTCATGGTGATACTGTAACAACAAAATATAAAGTCCAGAGCTTTTTCACACTTGTTCTTTCAACAGGCATGAAAAGAAAGAAAACTTACTCTATTTAACTTGCAGTTAGAGGCTGTTCTAACTGGGTGGGTATCTTGCATGTGTTCATCTGGTCCATAGGCATGGAAACCCACCTCTGTAAACACCTCTCTACCACAATGCTGTTTATCCTTTCAAAACAACCCTGTTCTCAGCATTCTTTCCTAATTTAGCCTCTGCCCATAACCTGTTTTGTGTGACTTGTTTTGCATTTTGACATTGGCCTTCTATGATTTAGACTAAGCTCTT
The DNA here is from genome assembly GCA_013390005.1 of Calyptomena viridis. Classification (NCBI taxonomy): domain Eukaryota; kingdom Metazoa; phylum Chordata; class Aves; order Passeriformes; family Eurylaimidae; genus Calyptomena; species Calyptomena viridis. The sequence goes on along the minus strand of WEIV01000330.1, from coordinate 230,846 downwards.
GTATTCAATTTCGTTCTGTCTATAAAGTATCATTCCAATTTATACATTAAAATGTTTCAGCTGGCTTGTTATTCAAGTTTTGCTGAAAACAGTAGCTAAGAGCAGTGACTGCCTGTTCACTCAACACATTTTCAAACCTCATACACCACCAGAAAATGTTCATAATGCTATGAGCAGGTCAAAGAAAAAGCACATCAACACCCCAAGACAAGGTGTAATGAAATGTTTAAAACATATCTGACCTTTCAAAAGGACATATACCGTGTTAAAATCTACTGACCTATGAAGATTACTTACATCACTTTAGGTCCAACAGCAATTCTGTCAGCAGTACCTGCCTATTCTTGCCTCTGGCTGCGATTGGCCTTTTGGGCCTTCTCTTCTGGATGTGCAAAGCAGATGTGTTTGCTGCTGGGGGCCTGGAGAGAAGGGCTAAAGAGGGCAGAGAAGGGCCTAAGCTGCTTTTTTTTGGTTTTTTTAAGTCCCTGAATTATGTGTGCTGTTTTGGTACAAACACAAATGTGGGATGATCCTGCACCCTGCCTGAGGTATGCAGTGTATCAGCTGTGCACATGGCATTCCTCCAGGACTTCAAGAAGCCAGAGCATTGTACAGAGCTAAAAATACAGTTGCTTGTCAGAATGGATTGATGAAGCATTCTACAGTCAGAGTCTTAGCCACCAGCAATCCATGTTGCAGTCCACTTTTCCTTTTTTTTTTTCTCTTACCCCTTCACTTGACTTGACTCTTGAAAGTTGATGGTAATCCAACTTAAACAGCTTGAATTAAACAACTGGAATCTAAACTTTTTCAATTATTTTGCGTGCAAGTGATACTTTATGTTTTTTGTCATCGGAAAGGCTACTTACTATGTTGAAATAAAAGACATGGATTTAAACATCTCCCTAAATTGTGTGGTTTAGGATGCTTTTCATGAAGTACAGATGTATTGATGAAGAAGTGGGTTTGTGTTGTGGCTGCCATAAGAAGGAAACAAAAACTTACAACTCCAGCATCCCTGTAAGCTTCTGCCTCTTGACAAGCTTGATCAATGATCTGGGTCAATGGAAGAGAACTTCTTGGTGTCCCTGCAAGAATAATGCTGCTTATCCCAGGGCATAAACCAAAAACATGGACAGTAACAGCTCTTGGGTAGGAAAGCTATAGGGACTGGCACACTGAAATAGGGAGATACAGGGTAAACTGGCTAAAAGGCTGCTCTATCTCCTTGTGACACACCTTGGTGACATCTCTTTCCTTAGCTGAACTTGGCACATCTGCTGTAACCATTCATTCCTAAATCTAATTCACAAACTTGAGGAATGTCTGCTATGATCATTATTGCACCAGGTCTGCTCTTAGCTTGCTATTCCTGTACTTGTTATAATTTATCCTGCATTGGTGATGTCCAGACAAGACAACCTATGGGCAAAACTGACTTCTAGATCTGCAGAATACCTGTGTTAAACCGCAGTGAGTTAAAATTTAGTTAAAGCTATCTTGAATCTGCAAGACTGATTGTACCTGACCTTCAGCACTAAGTGTTTCATGGCAGAAATGAACACATGGATTTTGCTGGAGTTTGATGAGTTTCCATCAAGATCAACTCCAGTGTTATTTCTGATATTTAGGCTCCTAAAATCAGGCAGTGAGAGTCTGAAATGGGGACTGTGCTGAGCCCTCTGGCAGCTTTGTTAGATGGCCTGATTTCACAGCATGGGGAAGGCTGGCCAGTGCCTGGGGGCTGCTTCTGGGAAAATGTGGAGGGTGAACTCTGGGCATCAAGCCTGTCAAGGGGAAGGTCGGCTGCTGTAATCAGCTCTGCTCCCTCTGAGCCTCTGGAAAGGTGGACGAGGAGGCCCTGCCTGCTGTCTGAGCTTCCTTAGGGCCTGGGAGAGCTTTATCCGAGCTCTATCCAACGTCTATCCAGCCCTAATACCCATTTGTGCATTCCCTAACACTACTGCTTAAAGCACTGAGCTCACCAAAACCAAACCCTTGTTTTCTCAGCCTAGACCCTTATGTGGAACCTCCTCCTGCCTTTTTTACTTCTGAAACGGGGCGATGCCCAAACTTAGAGCACTTCAGTTGAAGGGACAGGCTTCCAGGGGCGCGGGCTTTGCTCTGGGGGCCTCAGCCGGGTTAAGGGGTGACACCGGCGTGTGGGTGCCGATTCTGGTCCCGGTCCCGCCCGCCCACCGCTTACCTGGCAGCGCTGCCACGTGCACCACCCCGATGACCGCCGCCTTCAGCCGCCCGAACAGCCCGGGCAGCCGCATGGCCTGCGGGGAGGGAACGAGGGCGTGAGCGGAGCTGGGCCGGGAC
>WEIV01000330.1:167863-227825 GCA_013390005.1 Calyptomena viridis | reverse complement strand
CAGCGCCTGTGCCGCCGCCGGGCCGGGCCCCGCGCCCTCGCCGCCTTTTGTTGGGATGCGGGGCCCATGCGGGGTCTGGGGGGCTGTGCCAACAGCTGCTTGTCCCGCGGTTTGTACTCTGGAAATTATATATTGCTTTTTGTAGTTCTTACAGGATCCTGATGAAGAAATTGCCAAAATGGAGGTGACTAGAAAAAAGCAATGTGCGAACCAGGTAACCGATTTGGCTTCTAGTAATCTTTCTTCACCCTGTTATTATTTTGCAGTACCTCCTTATTAATGCAAACGTGGTGAAACACATGTAGCTGCCACATGCTGTGTAGCAGTGGGCAAGGGGGACAGTAGGCCCTGATGAAGGAGCGTGTAAAACACTTCAGTTCATACACGTTGCTTTGCAGTCTTTGCAAGAGACAAGGTCTGTGTTGGTCTAAAACATTATGTTAATACTTACATATGTTTAACTGCCCTGAGAATGCAAAGGTGCAACTGAGAGAAGCCTTAATATGTCTTTAGGCCTACTCTGCATTGATTCTAGGGAGTTGCAAAAATACTGTCATGTGCTCTTGTAGCTTGATGGCCAAAGCACGAGACACCTAAGCATAGAAGCAGAATCATCTCTTGAGGTTCTCTTTGCAGTCATGCCTCTACTTCTGTATCACCTGAGACAAAGATTCCCGTTTTCTTCCACCATCTTCTCTGTTCCCCTTGACAAGGGTCATTATACTGACAGAGTAAGGGGATCCTGATTAGAACTTTTAAGTGTGTACTAGATGCTAATAGTAAAATGGAGTCTAGTATATATGGCATAGTAAAATAAGCTTCATTTCTCTGCAGAATGAAGGGGTAATTTCTGTAAAGTCACCTGTGAAAATCAGTCCTGCAGTGGAGGTTGGTAGTGACCATTGTCAGTTTCCTCAGTAAGGCATTTCAAATGACCTGAGTTATGAGGTCAAAATGTCTCTTTGTGTACTTTCTGTAATCTTCAAAACAGATGCTTTTGGTGTGTATTTCATGCCGTGTTGGTATGTGGCATTGAAAACATGATGCTTTTGTACATTGAGATGCGTATTCTAAACAGAACTGAGTAGCCCGTGTTTTGGAATAGGTTTATTCCACTCCTTTTCTGCCTGCATGAACACACAGGCTCGTTCAGTCACTGTCACTAAGATTTGAGCCTGTTACTGCACACACAGGGTGATACTTAAGTTGCAAAAGTGAGGAGCAGGGTGTGCAGACTGAACTCATTTGGTACGCGAGGCTGTGCATAATGTGCCACATCTAACCAGAAGTGGCAGCTGGAAGTTCTAAGACTGAAGTGGTACCATAACAGATGGGCATCATTGTTTGGAATGGCCTCTGCTTGTTGCAACTGCGTACACTAGTTATCAGTCAACATATTAAGCAGGGCTCAAATGGTGAGCATTTAATGAGGGGATCTCTCCTTCCCTTCTGTCTTTCTTTTGCACAGTATATTAAACTAATTCCTCACTTCTGACAAGGAAGAGCTGCCTGTCCTTCACCACAGCTTTCTCCTTCACCAAAAGACTCATTTTCTTTGAGCTGAGCAAGGCCTTCTTGTGCATGTTTATTGCATAATAATAAGGTATTGTTGAGAAATCTCAAGAGGGATGCAATTTTACCTTCTTCCAGAAAGACAGTGGAAAGAAAGTTGAAGTGTATTTTGAATACATTGACCTTCAACTTTGAAAGTAGATAAAGACTTCTAATTTTGTCTTTTTGTATTCTTGGCCTGGTAGCTGTTCAGTGATACTTCAGGAATGATAAGTAAAATAAAATTTATATACTTTAGGTGGTAGGCATCAAAGATACGTAGGAATTTTTCAAGTTAAGCATAGGATGGTGTTGGAATTTGACCCTTTGATTCTGTAAACCATAAATAATACGGGTATCTCTGTATCTTTCACTTCATAGAGAAGGTGCTTTTTTTTTTGTTGTGACAAAGTAGCCAGATTGTTACAGATCTGGTTAAAAAAGCTAACATTTGGCTGCACAGCAGCAGCTCTTCAGTCTGTGGTGTGACACAAGCTATTCTCTGATATAAATTGCCATGGACCACTAATGAGAATATGTTTACGGTTCCAGCAGCAGTATAGCAGGCTTGTATGATAGCCAGGGCAATAGTTGTTCTGTTGAGACACCACAGTTCTAAAATGCAAGCAGCTATAAATCCACTGCAGCTTATACCACATGACTTCTACATTAAATAAATTGTTTACTGACACTAGTTTATCCACAAGGCAAAATATCATGGTCACGTCCCACTTTATGACATCTTCATAGTCAATTCATTAGTTTGCTTCTGTGGAACATAAGGCCTGAGTTCTTAATTAGGATGCTGTTACCCTTTATGTGATGAAAGGGTGGCTATATCATCAGGTCTGTGACAGCAGAATATTGCATAAATTCTGTGTTTGATTTCAGAGAGCTGGCACTGCTGTAATTCTGCTAGCAATTCTCATATTAATTCTGGCTGCTTTCTGTGGATGAATACACTTCCAAGGCTCCGTGTAAAACAAAATTCATCTAAATAGATTAATCTGTGCAATTGTGATACAAATTACATGGCAACCTCCATCTAAAGTGGAGAATTGGATCTAGAAGTTTCTTTAGATGCAACTAACTAATGTTTTCAGGTCCAAAGATGGAGTAAACTCTCAGGAAGTAGTTTCGATCACTTTGTCACTAAATATTTTTCAGAATCTGGTCTTGGTGTTTTCAAAATGTTCCACCTAACTGGTTTGTAAATATCCTCCAGAAAGTTTCTTTGACTAATGTAGAATTACTTTGGAAGAGGCAATTTAAAAAAAAACAAACCAAAAGATCCACAAAAAGCAAATCTCCAGACAAACAGATAAAGAATGTAAACTATATCCAGGTTGAGAGCTTGACTTGGGCCTAAGCTGGGTCAGGACAATATTCAGACTCTTATTTAAAGTAGTAGAAGCTCCTATGCTATTCAGAAAGAATTAGAACAACTTAATAATGTGAGTTGCTTTTCTCTTGCCTTTTATTAATTTTGGAATCCCTTTCTGGTGGCAAACAAAAACCCAGTACTTCAAACTAATGCATCTTGTGAGTGAAAAATAGCTGGAGTTATAGGTTTTACTATTTCTGATGGGCAAACTAAGGCTGTAGTCTTGTAATCAGTACCAATGTCTCTGTTACAAGGTGATATAAACAGGCCTGTTCCCCTGCTTTTGATTTCCATGCTGCATCCTCTGACCTTGCTGTTTGAATGCAGTTCTGAGTCATCCTCTTCTGCTGCCCTCCTTGACCCAGGGCTGTGGAAGCTGCTTCTGGTGTCTCTGGCTGACACTGAGATGCATGAGTGTCTCAGCAGCTTGTATTCTTAGGGTGTGGCTTCTTCATTGAAGGCTCTGCCTGCCCTAAAACCAATAACCCCAGTGGTCATGAACTGTTCTATTTTGTTCTGTCCTGTATCTTGAAGGTTGCTGCAAAGATTCATTTCAATGAGTGTTTGATGTATCAGTGAATGGTGCAGAAAACTGAGGCCTGGTAATGTTTGAGCTTTAAAAAAAAAATCCACCTATGAACACCTGGGGTTTTGTTGTTTAGAGCTGTATGGGCTTTACTGCTCTGATGGACTTTGTCACCTTCCTTCTGCCCTTTTGGTGCTCCTTCTCCTAATGAGCCTTCTCATGTGCTCTGTTTAATTCCTCCAATCTGCATCTCTGATCAATTGTTTCTGCATCTGGAATGTTAATGTGGGTGTCACCATTCAACCAAGCTTTCTTGCTGGGCTTCATATAGATTTGAAGAAGCAGTTTTCCCCACTGATTTTCTGCTTGCATCTTAATTCAGCTCCTGTTTGTCTCAGAAATAAGGCCAGGACTGTTGTATTTCTTCTGTTAGGCTGAACAGATTCTTGGTAACACCTGTTGCTTTCTGACAGGCCCCTGCTTTCAAATTGGCTCTGTGCAAGCCCAAAGGAAGTTGTTCTTGGTTTCCTCACACCCTCCCCACCTTAAACTGGTTCTTTTTTCAGTGGTAGCTCCTATTTCCTTACAGTGATGTAACGCAGCTTCTTGATAATCATGTTTTTTGCTTTTGACTGAATGCCTTGCTAAATCTGCTTTAAGGGCTCAAGAGTCTGATGTGCTCATTTCCTCAGCTGGAATCCATGCCAGAGTTATGGTGTTGCCCAGTTCAGACTCCCCAGTAGCCTCTTTTGAGGGCCCTGCACATGAGTTGCCTTTTTGTCTCTAGCTGAGCTATATATTTTCTGTGTTGCTTGCATCTTTTCCCTAGTTGTCTTGTAAAGTAACATGTAGTCAAAAACTTTGTTTGCCCTTCTCATAACACTTAAGAGACTCTTGACCTTTATTTCTGTTCCCTTATGGAAGAAGATTGAGGGTGGTGAAATCTCCTCAGTAAATGCTGTTGCATGTGGTATGTGAGGTGTCTGCTGTGTTTGAGAACTTTGTGGAGTAGATCTCTGGTCCTTCAGAAGCTTCTGGTGTAATAGGCACCTTTAAATAGGAATTATATAATCTACTGCTTTCCTGTTGGTTTGCTGATTAACTGATAAGACAGCACTTCTCCAAAGGCTTTGGCAGCTGGGCTTGCTGTGCAGTTCGGAGAACCAAGTGTGACTGAAGTCTGGTTTGGAGGGAGGACAAAAATTAACTTGGAGCAATCAATGCTGATGTGACACTTCCATTGGAACTTTCAGTTTGGAAGGAGTCTATAATTTTGAGATAAAGATATTATTCCCTCTTTTTGCCTTTCCTCCCACCCCAGTTCAACTGTGGCATGGCTCAGTATGTAGCTGTGCTAGGTTTGCATGTAAAACTCTGATAAGAAAAAGGACTGATCTGTGTGTCAGTAACTCAAAGTACAAAGCAGTTTTATCTGTGAACGAACTGTGAAATTTGGTTTTGGTTTCATAAAGTCAGTTTCTGTTTCTGAAGCTGATGCAGGAGGTGGCCATTTTGCTGGAAAGTGATGTCACTTGTAGGAAGGACAGAGGATCAGGTGTGGAAGAGTCTTTGTGAGAGGGAAAGTTTCATGCAGTGTTTTGCTTGTTAGCAGCTAATGATTCTTTTGGATTTTTTTTAAAGCACATCAGAAATTATGTTGGGGAACTCTGTCCTTTTGATGGTGCAGAACAGATCAGTTTGCAGCAAGATGGCTGACTTCACTGTTAAGCAGAAATGCCAAATTTTAATTTGCTTAGATATAATGACATGGTGCTGGCTTTGTATCCTGCAAACAGAACTAATAGTATTCTGCAGGAGAACTGTGTGAGGGATACAACCAGATCTTATTTAAGAGTTAGACAGGAGAAAAGAACCTAAACTTCAGTTCTAGTCCGAATAAACTAAAAGGGCATCACAGGTGAGGAGTTGGATGTCTGTTTGCAGGCCTTAGCAGAATTCTGCCTATGAAATTGTCAGTGTGATAGTTTAGTGGCAGTTGCTTTAACATTGTACTTGCTTTATTCTGAAAGCAATTGAATCATAAGTGCTTTGTGTTTTTAATCTTAACACAGCTAGATAAATGGTAAGAATTCTATACGGTACTGTTTTTCTGTGTTCATTGTCTGAGCTGGTTTGCATCAAACCATGACTTCTGGCATCCTATCTACATGTTCCTTACCAGAAATCCTGACCTCGTATTTGGGTGGTCTTTACCTGGGGGCAAGTACATTTTTGGTAAAACCAGAATGCAGTNAGTATGATCATAGGAGACTTTGATTTGGATATTCTTTCATGAAACAAGTGTGGCCCTTCCAAAGGAGAAACAGGGTAAATGTTCTTCAGCTTTAGTTGCAAACTTTCACTACTGTGAAAATAAGCAACATGCAGCTACTCAGCACTGGTGAGGCCACACCTGTAGTGCTGTGTCCAGTTCTGGGCTCCCCAGTACAAGAGAGATTTGAACATACTGGGAAGAGTCCCGGAGAGTCCATTAGGATGATTCAGGAACCAGAGCATCTTTGCTGTAAGGAAGGCTAGGGGAGCTAGGACTGTATAGCCTGGAGAAAAGAAGGCTTATGGAGATTGTGTCAGTTGTGTATAAATATTTGAAGGGAGGATGTAAAGAAGATGGAGCCAGGCTCTTTTCAGGAATGAAACAAGAGGAAGTNATCCTATCTACATGTTCCTTACCAGAAATCCTGACCTCGTATTTGGGTGGTCTTTACCTGGGGGCAAGTACATTTTTGGTAAAACCAGAATGCAGTATGATCATAGGATACTTTGATTTGGATATTCTTTCATGAAACAAGTGTGGCCCTTCCAAAGGAGAAACAGGGTAAATGTTCTTCAGCTTTAGTTGCAAACTTTCACTACTGTGAAAATAAGCAACATGCAGCTACTCAGCACTGGTGAGGCCACACCTGTAGTGCTGTGTCCAGTTCTGGGCTCCCCAGTACAAGAGAGATTTGAACATACTGGGAAGAGTCCCGGAGAGTCCATTAGGATGATTCAGGAACCAGAGCATCTTTGCTGTAAGGAAGGCTAGGGGAGCTAGGACTGTATAGCCTGGAGAAAAGAAGGCTTATGGAGATTGTGTCAGTTGTGTATAAATATTTGAAGGGAGGATGTAAAGAAGATGGAGCCAGGCTCTTTTCAGGAATGAAACAAGAGGAAGTGGACACAAACTGAAGCACAGGAGATTCTGTCTGAACATCATGAAACACTTTTTACTGTGAGGGTGACACAGCATTGGCACAGGTTGACCAAAGAGGTTGTGGAGTCTTTATCCTTGGAGATACTCAAAATACCCTTTTGGTACATGGTCCTGGGCAATTGATTCCTGGTGGCCCTGCTTGACAGGAGGGTTGGACAAAAATGACCTACAGAGGTGCTTCTTCCAGCCTCTACCATTCTGTGGTTCTGTGCAGTTTAAAGAGGTAATTGTAGTTTTTGTTGTAGTTTCACGTCAATGTCTTTTCTTCCATTTACAACTAAAATGGCTATCTAAAAATACACAGTGTAAAATCTATTTCCTTTGATAGATGTCCTGGAATAACATTCACGAGAATGCCCATATGCTAATTCCTACTCCGGATAAAGATGACGATCCAGTTAGCCTTGATTACTCTCGCTTTATACATCTGAGTGTTGTTCCAACCAGGACTACTCCCTTACCAGCTCTAGGGTAAGTGTGCTGGTTTCTGCTGCTACTCTGCCTTCCTCTTTCTGATCAATCAAATCTAAACATGGATCTGTCTTAGCTGGGCGAGCCGGGAGGACGTATGGAAAAACATGATCAGTAAAGAAGAGACCTATGTGAGAGACAAACTTTATATGCAAAGGCACCCTCAGCTGCAACCTAAAATGAGAACAATCCTGCTAGACTGGCTAATGGAGGTAAGCTTTTCTGTGCTTGTGAGTGTTTCAAGTGTGCTTTTGTTCAAGTGCACTAATAACTGTCATGAGTGCACTTCATGATCTTTGCATTTAGCTCCAGATACTTGTATTCATCTTAAATTTTGTCAATGAATGGCACCAAACATAAAGAATATATGATGTATTGAGTTGGTTTGCAAACTGACAATCTATAATGTTACTCATTTAGATTGATAGTGGACAACAATCAATTTGTCCCTAATACAATGTAAGCTTTTTAAGGTCATGCTGCAGGTAAAAGCTGAACAAATGATTATGAAAGTCACTGTAAGAAGGAATATGTGGTAGCTTAGAGATCAGATCCATCCCACAACCTTTTTGTCCCTTTTTGACATGTGGAATGTGCTATAACTCTTCTCTCTGTATGTGAGTCTTTTTGCTGTTTGGATGACTTGGTGGCATAATCTGTGTTCTTAATTCTAAAGTACTTGTGAGAATTTTGAGGTGTTGGAATGATGCATCTTTGCAAAAAATGAGGAAGTGATGTTCTGACATTGTTGGAATGTGTGCTTGCATTTCCTAAAAGGGTTTTCACTCTGATCTGTTTTTTTTTCTTGGAAGTTACTGTTGTGGCAATCATTTGTTTCAATGACACTGTTTAACTCATGCTCTTAGTTAACATGTTAGAATACAATAGCAGTGAACAGAAAGGTAATATGAATTTTATGTCTGTATCTTGCTTTATTTTGAATACATCTGTAGCATCTGTGTTTGATTCTTTAACTGTTCTTGGCCTTTGTAATCTCTGTGTCTCCAGGTTTGTGAAGCCTACAAGCTTCATAGAGAAACTTTTTATTTAGCACAAGATTTCTTTGACCGGTTTATGGCAACGCAACAGGATGTTGTAAAAACACTATTGCAGCTTGTTGGTGTCACTTCTTTATTCATAGCAGCAAAGCTTGAGGTAGGTATCTCTAGCTTTACTTACACATAAAAATGTGAATGGACACAGCATGCTCGTTGACAACTAGAAACATGTTGGCAGGCTTTTGATAGTCTGAGCTGTTATTTACTGGAACAAATTGAACAATTCAAATATTAAGTGTTTTTCAAGTTCTTACTGTTGGTCATTTAAGAGAGCTATTCTTTAATCTATTGTTAAGAAATAGGTAAGTGTTTCTTTAGGATGTTTAAAAAAATCTTGGTGTTGTGATACAGTCACAATGGTGCTGTAGTCAAACATAATGCAGGTTGTACTGATCCATCCAAAGTGAAAACAAAGGCTATGATGAACAAAAAAATTTGTGACTATTAAAGGCAGAAGAGAATATCAGGATTTAGAAATGGGGAGTGGTTCCTTTTTCCCCTTCCCTGCTCTTTTGAAAGACTGAAGCAGTGATGGGTTGTTCTTTTTATTTCTTTCCTTTAATTTTTTAAATTAACACAAGACTAGTTACAGCCTATTCCACAAATTAAATACTTGATCTCCTGTCTTCCAGGAAATTTACCCACCAAAGTTGCACCAGTTTGCCTATGTTACAGATGGAGCCTGTACAGAAGATGAAATCATCAGTATGGAATTGATCATTATGAAGGTACTATTTAAAAGTGGAATTAGTTCTACTTTAGTTTCTAAAAATGTATAGCATATTCAGACTGAAAGCAGACCACCTCAGTTATTCTTATGTGCTACTAAGAGGCACAATTTCCTTTACTAATTAGAAAACAGTGTTTTCTGTAGGTAACAAGTGATCTAAAGTATCCACTACTATGTGTGTATTAACAAAATGTGTTCCCTGACCCTACCAGCAGGAAGAGGCACAGGAGAGGAGTTTATTTGCATGTTTTAAAGATACTTTAACCTACTGGGATTAGAGCTTCTGATCTGGAGTATATGAAGTTGCATGGTTAAGAGTTAGGAACTCTCTACTGACACTGAAATATTGTCTGTCTACTCTTTCAGGCTCTTAATTGGAACTTAAATCCACTGACAGTTGTATCGTGGTTAAATGTTTACATGCAAATTGCATATTTAAATGAGCTTTATGAGGTAATGCTGCCACAGTATCCACAGCAAATATTTGTACAAATAACAGAGGTAAGACTGATTTCCTTCAAATGCTGCTTCACCTGGAAAAGTGTTCTTGTGCCAGGCTTATTAAACATCTATTGTCTTGCAGCTCTTGGATCTCTGTGTGCTGGATATTGGCTGCTTGGAATATACATATGGAATACTTGCAGCTTCTGCTTTGTATCACTTCTCTTCATTTGAGTTGATGCAGAAAGTTTCAGGTATTGGCATTTATAGACTGTGTCTAATGTATTGACAAATGTTACATGTCCATTCGGGCAGATAAGCATGTGCCTTGTCTTCCAGGTTATGAATTCTGTGAGATAGAGGAATGTGTGAGATGGATGGTCCCGTTTGCCATGGCTCTGAGGGAAGTAGGAAGCTCCAAACTCAAACACTTTAGTGGAATAGCTCCCGAAGATTTGCACAATATACAGACGCACATAAACAGCTTGGATTTGCTGGTATGGATGGGCATGATGGAGACTAAATCTGTCTGTAAACTTCAGTGAAGCACTTGATGCTGAGTGTATTTAAATGATAAAAGGCGTAAGGTTGTACTCCAGTTCCAAAGTTCTTGGGACAAAGACCTGTGTTGGGACTGAGTTTTTCAGTATTTAGTTTAAAAAGGTGATTGTGACTTCAGCCTCTCATCTCAAATGGCAGATAATTACCCTGGAAATCAGAAGCATATTTCTATACCCTTTGGGATACTTCAAAAACCATATCTTAGACCTTTCTCTATAGGAAATACAAATAATGCAATCTTGTCTGATAAGAGAAAAATAGACACTCATAATTTGAAGCTGATCTTGTGGGACTGTTGTGTGACAGTAGTTGAAAAGCAGTTGGGCAAGAGTAGTTTTTAGCATGAGAAACTTGTGAAAATCTTGTCCAACAAATTGTGGTTAATCTAAGCTATCGGAGTTGTTTTTCAATTTGGTTTATTTAATTGTAGTAGAAGTTAAAAGTTCTTCCTGTTCAGTTGTTTCTGCATTTTGCTTTCTTGAAAGTACAAGAATGCTTGTATCTTAATACATAATGCTGTCATCAAATTCCAAAAGTTAATACTGATCTTTTTGAGTTGTGTTACAAGACAACTATAGTTATAACTAAAAGTAACTATTGTGTACTATATGATTTATCAGTTATGGTTGGGGGGTTAGATAAAGATGTGAATTTTCATGTTAGCAATCTTATCAAGTTATAAAACACTGAATTATATTTATCTGTTGCATAGACATACCAAAGTAAAGGTTTCTTTTTCTTTTTTTCCTGCTTTCAGGACAGAGCTCAAGCAAAACAAGCCATATTGGCTGAGCAAAATAGGACTTCACCTTTCCCCACTGGTGTCCTTACACCACCACAAAGTAGTAAGAAACTCTCTTCTGGACTGCAATCAGTATGACTTTAGAAACTGTTGACAGACAATTTTGCTGAAGTGCCTGTTCTGCTGGGTTTAGCTCCTGCTCCATTACAGAAATGCTGCCAGTGAAGTTCATAAGCTTTTATGGAATATGAAAAGGAAACCTTACTTTCATGTGACAGAAGAGTTTCTCTATTTGAAAGAGTTTTATTGAATGTTAAAATATTTTAAAGAAATGGATCAAGTACACCAGCCACTTGAAAGAACACCGAAGTGTGCTCCAGATGCTGCTACGGAGGGTGATGCTTGATCAGCTGTTCAGAAAAAGGGCTTGAAGTTCAGTTACTGTGCCTGTTTGTCCTTTGGGTAATCTGCAGTTGTCTGTGCCCTGCTGACAAATGGGCAAAAAGTGCTGTGGAAGACATTTCAAAGCCTCTTTTTTGAATGGTTGGCTTACAACTTGATGCCTTCTAAAAAACTCTTTTATTGTAAAAGCTGCTATGTCTCTGTGTATTCATTTTTAATAAAAATGCTGTCTAAGACAGCTGGTTTTATGTATATTTCTATTTTTCTTTTAATTATGATCAGCTAAGGTTTTTTCAGACTGTGACCACTAGTAGTGTGGGAGTTGGGGATGAATAGTGTAGTAACTATTACTTTATTTATTTACCATTATTAGCTTATCAATTGAAACTTTTTTGGATACTAAGATTAAAATTATCATGTTGGGCTACTTGGATTTCTATTACCTTGCTGCAGGAGGTAGGGAGGGGATAATAAACATGACAATTATATGAGGAATCCTTCCACAACACATTTTGTAATTGGTGTACTGGGAAATTCTTGAATCAGATTGTCTGGCTTGTTACCCTAAAGTGATAAGTGATTAGTACAAGTCTACCTCTTCTTAAAACATAAGTATTCAAACATTGGGGTTTTGGCATAGTAGTTGACAAATAATCAAAATTAAATTCTGGAGGGGTGTGTGCCTTTTTACAGGAAGGTCCTTGACTTTTGCAATATCTGAGGATCTCAGAAGTCCTGGTGGGATGTCTTCTGGAAAGCCATGGTTCTGGAGAGAAGAGGGGAATACAGAAATAAATGGTTGTTTGTTTCTCATGGTGTTTGCTTTGGAGGACTATTCAACAACATGGAAAACTTGAAACTACCAGGATTCATCATGTCCTGCTGCAGATAAATGCTACAATACTTCATATTTCAGGAAGCTCCTACTCTTGTTGGTTAGTTTTTCTAAACATTAGTTTCCAGCAAGGCTGCTTTTTACTATTTTTTGTTATTCTCCCTTTTTCTCTTCCCTGACCCAGTATTTTGATAAATGTTAAAGCTTTAATGTAATAAAAATGCCTATGATAACTAATGGTAAGCAAATCATTTGGTACTGCTGGCTTTCTTTTCCTTGCAATGAATGGTTATATGTTCTAAGCAAGTGTAAATGTGAGCTGAACAAGTTTGGTGGTGCCAGTTCAGAAAGCTTTTAATTCCTCAGAATTACATGTCCTAGACAAGGAAATGTTCTATTTGCCAAATATTGAAAAAGTTTAATTGAAAGAATTGTCAAGATGCATTTTGGTACTTTGTCTTTAAATTTAGAACAGAAAACAGAGGGATGGGTGGGGGAAGCAATAACCCTCCTGCAAGGTAGTCTCTAGGCTTAATTCCTAAATCACCAGGGAAGTCTTTTTACTGTTACTTTTCAGTTGTCATCCCTTTCATCTGTTTCACATTTAAAAAAAAAGGTGGAATTGTAACTGACCTCTTAATGAGGATTGCATTTTCTTTTTAACAGTTAAAGAAAATATTCTGTAGTAATATTACAGATATGATGAACTCTAACTTTCGGTTTCAGCTAAATATTAACTATGGTTAATACCTATGCAAGTATTCCACGTTTTCTCTTGGCTGTGTGGGAAACCAGAATCTGATTACATGTATATCCATCTATAAAGGAAGCTGGGGTGATGTGGCCTTAAGAGCCATTTTCTTACTTTCTTATATTTTATCTCATGTTTTAAGAATCTCTATTTCAGGTTGTCTTGCAACATGTGGATACTGTGTCTGAGTATGGTGGTGTCCTTCTAGGGCAGCTTAAAAAAAATTGTGCCCTGGTTACCACAGACTGAAAAACATTTTAGGTAGGACAAGTGCAGCTGATTTTAAGGAAGATGGTTGTCCCTATCGGAAAAAACAAACAAGAAAAAACCCCAAAGACCTCCAAAAGGGAGTTTCCTCCATATTTCTTTCCCTGTGGATTCTGTTCTAAATTCTCTCTGATCCTGGCCCAGTCTGGCCAGGGGAAGCAAGGTGACAGTTCTGGCTGAATAGGTAAGAGAAAAAGGTTTGGTGTGTTTACAGATGGCTGAAGTTTGTACAACAAAAATGAGTTAATATCAAATAATATGTTCCTGCAACTGTCTCTGACTCTTAAGTGTATTACCCTGAGAGGTGGGGAGAAGGCTCCAGGGAGGAATGGCCCCAGGGCGGTGTGGGAGGTTTGATGGCACTGGGCAAACCGGGGAAAGCAATTTAGCTGTGCAGGGCTGCACACTCCTCAACTGGAAACTGTCCCTCTCTTTAATAGCTGCAGACCAGCATAAAGCATGCTCCACAGTAAATTGAATTTGCAGTAACCTGGGTGGCATTTGATTATCTTCTTCCTTCTGAAAGGTTTGTCATAAGGATGTATCAAACCCTCACCTTGGTCTGAAAGCTGGGGGCACCGGAGGAACTGGACAGGAGAACTGAATCCAGTGCTAATTTTGCATTACTGCTACTGTAAAACTGGAAGTTGGTGGTAGCTGTGGATGCTTTGAAGGAAATAGCCTCAAATGAGTGAGCTGAGGCTGCATCTGGGGAGGAGGAGTGCTGGTGGGCAGCAAGGATGGAGCTGCAGCAATTCCCATTGCATCCCCAGATGCTCAGCTGTAAATGCTGTAGCTACCTAACACTAATTCTTAGAAATAGTTCTGCATAACTTGTTTGCTCTGAAGCAGGAGGATGGTCCCTTGCTGGCTGCCTCGCTGTTTCTAGGTCTCAGATGAGCATCTTCCTCTTGGCTCTTTGGAATGACAACACAAGGGGCTTATTACATCCCTGCTTGCAAAAGACGACAAGCAGCCTTGCCATGGGAGCTGCAGGTCCTGCAAGCTCTCGTGGCCTGGCTCAGCTTTCTCTCTGTTCCTGGGGGCTGTTTCCTTCTCCTAAAGCAGCCTGAGTTTGGGTGGGTGGGTGGAACAGGTGGACAGCCTTGGAGCAGGCTGTCAAGTCGGACCTTAGTGCAAGCAGACAAGGCTTACAGCAGCATCCCCTCTGGGGGAAGGGATCAGGGCACCTCAGTCTGAGTTTGGGAGTTGCCAAAGGCTCCGCTGGGCTTTCTTCCAGATTGTAATGGAAGTAACACCCAGTCAGGGGCACTGCAAGCTGAAAGGCTGAAGAAGTAATTGGGGGTCAATGTGCAGTGCAGCAGGGGATTGGCAAGTGCAAGGGTTGGCATTGGATAGACCAGCTTCACCTTGTTTGGTGGTATAAATCTGTTCTGGGAACAGTTTCCTCTAGGTATTTAACAACAGGCATTTAAAACATCAGATTACTCATACTCTCATCTTCCAAAACTTCTTCCACAACCCTCTCCCCTCAAAAACAGGGAGACACTAGTGTATGCTGTGAAACTACACAGATTAACTCAGACTTTATCTACCTTTGAATTTGTTGAGGATTAAGAACAGCTCCTCCTAGCTGGCAAGGCCGAGGTCAGCTTGACCTGGGCTCTTATAGTCTCTCTGTGGAGATTTTCTGCTCAGGTTTGGCAAGTAAATAAGGGATGCAGCTCTGTCATGTGCAGCCTGTGGCAGGAAGCAGCATGGCTCTTCCTCCCTCTTCTGGTCCTGGCCTTGCCCTGGCCCTGGGGTGGGAAGTCAAGGTGGAATAACTGAGAGGTTTGGCTTTTTTGAGGGTTTTTTTGTGTTTCTCTGATGTGGCAGGAGGTGATAACGATGTACAAATGTGAGAAGACTTTAGTGTCCGTTTCTTGTTGTTACAGCAATGTGTGAAAGTTCTGTGCTTTGGAGTTAAGAGCACAGCACTCATTTGGCTTGAGTTCTTGAACAATAAGTATTTTGATGACTGGCTCTTTCAGCCATGCTACCTGCAAACCAGTCACACTACATCTTACTTTTAAAGTACGAAACCTCTTTCTCTCAAGTTTTGAATTGTCCACTACTGACGTAACTTTTACATAACCAAACATTTGACTAAGACTGCAGAATATTGCAATACTATGTAATCTATCTCCTTTGAATCTCTTGAAATAATCAGTTCATGCCAAGTGCAAAGGGTAAGTTTGTATTTGAAACTTTTTATTTCTGTTTGTGGTGAATTTGATATTATAAAAATGAAGTTTTCTTTGCAGACTGAATGAAACCAGGGATTTCAAAACTGCAGACCAGGATGTTTGAGGGCAAATTGAATCAGATGGCTATTAAGGAAGGAAAGAAAACCTTTTTAATCCCAGAGGTCTTTGATCCTACAGCTGCTGGCAATTCAGAGGAGCAGACTGTCTATTGGAACTGCAAATCTACTTGAAAACTGGTTTGTTTTACCAAGATGAACCTGCTCTCATGGAACTTACGTAGTAAGAAAGCAAACATGGTTTTATAAGGTACTGATTTTTGATGTTTCAGCATGATGACAGTAATATTCAAGGAGGAAAAATATGGAAGCCAAAAATGTTTGCCTTAGGATACAAAGAAAAATGGTGTGCAGAGCTTCTTCTGCTTGGTGCCTGTACAGTGACATGTGCCCCAGTCCTGGCTCCTGGGATGGAGGAGAGCAGATGCCTGACAAGACCTGCCTTTGTCTGAGGGGAAAAAGGTTTCCTTTATCACAATGTGCTTTTAACATGTGTTATGAGTCTCAAATGTTACATTTCTGCCTTGACCTTGGCTAGAGAAGTAATTCTTAGATTCCTATGAGCATTGGAAAGAGAAGGTACTGTGCTTATGGACAGTGGTTGTGGAATGGAAATGGTTCTCTAATTCTCAATGCACTCGATATCTTTCTGGCTGTATTGCAGTTGGTCTACACTTTGTTTAAAAATCAGTATTCAGCCATATATTTTAATGGACTTTTATACTCTAGAGGCAAAACCAAAGGATCAAATGTTTGGTTTTCTTACAAACTGAATACAGCAGCATTCCTTGAAACTGAAATGATAATAGATTTAAACAAGCCTAAATATTTTCTGGGGAATTATGTAGATAATGGCCACCTCAGACATGATTTTCCTGGCACTAAAAGCATAGCTTGTTGTATCATATTTTCTTCCATTGGATTCTTTTATTTTCAGTAGGCATGGGGGCCCAAAGTACCTTGTGTACAGATGTGAGTTTCCAAAAGGAAACTGTTGATGGAATAAGGATGCAAAATCCACTAAAGCTGAAAGGATGAGACTGGCTGGTCTGTGTGAGCAGACGGCACACGCTACTCTGGATCTAAGAGCATTGCTTTTTTTCTTAAATATGGATAGAAAAGGCCTCATGTAGAAGTAAAAATAAGTGGTTTGGCTGTAAACGAGGCATTCACCATGAAAAGAGTAAAAATGTAATAAAACTGTGTAGGAACAGGTATGGGCTCCCACCCAAGGCAAAAGAAAAAGTAGGGACAGCTGTGATTTGCCAGGTTATCGTGTTCAGACTCCAGTTACACGAACTTACCTATTGCGTGCTCTGCGTGTGCCCAGGATAAATGGGCTGAGCATCCTTGGATTGAATCCCAGAGTAGCAACATCAGACAGAGAAGAGTAATACAGTGCTTTATTTTGCAATTCTGTGTAAGGTGTTTGGATTTTTTTTTTTCTGAGAGAGATACTCCACCAAGACACCAGCCTCTGCAGTTCAAAGCCTCAGCCAAATTCTTCTGTATGTTAAGAATTATTGACTGTGACAAAAGCTAAAAGACAACCTTTTTTTTTTTTTTCACCCCAATATCCATCTTCCAGTACTATCAGATGCCAATGTAATATTTGGACTGTACATCTCACAGTGAGGTTTGGTTGTTACACTTGAGTTTAAGATCAGACTGAGAAGAAACAAGTTGCTTTCTCACCTCAGCCAGACCTGCCAAACACTGCTGTCTGATGTGGGTAAAGCTGAGGTTTCTGGGCTCATGGGAGGCACCCCTCTTACCTCTGCCAGAATGATGATGATTTTATTTGAGCACATCTCTGATTGGGAAGTCTGGTTGTCAGCCACAGGCTTGTGAGAGGAAAGAAAAATGTTTTAGTTTTGGCCAAAATCTTGCAGAATGAAGAATGCTCTGGGGAAAGGTTAGCTGTTCCTGCATGGTGTTATTAGTATTCTGGGCTTCAGTCAGGAGATTAATAATAGCCACAGACAATGTCTCTTCATATTAAAGTGTCTTCACATGAGTAGTTTGGGTGAGTGCAAAAGGACTGCAAGGCACAAGCAAGCTGTCTTGTCTCGCCCCAACTGACAATGAGTCAACACTTTAATATAAAGAAGAGACAGTTGGTAACAGTCATTAACATAACAAAGTGCCCTATAGATCACTCCAAATTCATCTGACTGTTTTTAAGCAAATGTTTTCCCCTGAGAAGTGGCAACGGAACAATTTGTTGAATGCTTTGCTGCCTGGGCCACCCTGTTCTACTGGGAGTGGGAGAGGTGCTGCTGTGGGATGGCTGATCTGGAAACTCCCTAATAGGGGATGGTATTTGCTTGCTGATTTTTTTTGTGCTGATTTTTTTTTTTTTTTAGCCTAATTTCCTACCAAAACTGGATTCATGGTGGGGTTTTTGGTGGTTCCTCCTACACCACTTCCCTGTCTGTTGGCTTCCTCCACTGGATAACTTAAAGAAGATCTGACTTCTGTTAATACAGGCAAGAAGGAAAAGGAATCAGACAGGTTGCTGGTCTGCTACGTGAAGGAGAGGCACAGGCTCAGCCACCATTCTGTGTGCTTGGCCAGACCCTGGACAAGTGACAGCAGGGGCTTCATGCTGACAGGATGAAAGGTGGGAAGAGAGGAAGAAGGAATTGGGAGTGTAGCACTGACAGTCATGATGTACATCTGGCATTGAAGAGGAATGAGTAGAAGCTAACAGTAACTCCAAGGAGGGAGGAAATGCCACACACAAAAACAGGTCTGTTACTGGTCCTTATGGAGAAATTTGCTTGACTCCTTTCCTTAACACTGTGCTGGGACAATGCATTGGATGCACTGGTTCCACATACCAACAAGCCCTTGTGTGTCTGCTCAGAACAACCTGGTTTTGTTGTTGCTGTAAATTCCATGTGCTCTTGAACTGTGGTAGGACTCCAGGTTTCTCCTGCTGTTTCCAAGGGCTGCCTGCCAGTGGTGAGAGGACTGGGTGTGCTGGCAGCTGCAGTGGGTTTGGATCCAGGTGCTGCTGCCCAGTGGACTTTGCTCCCCAGCCACCTGCCTAAACAGCAACCACAGTCCCTGGGGCTGATGTCATGGAAAGGATTGACTCAGAAGAAGGTCAATTGTGGGAGTCTGGGACACGTTGCTGGCTGACAGCTGGATGGCACCCTGGGTAGAGATAGGAGAGCAATCCAGGCAGGGGGTAGATTGAGAGGCATCACTTCACCACTACCTGCATACCTGACTTTGCCGAGGGCCTGCAGATGGGCCAACACCTCAAGGGCAGCACATGAGCCACTGGGTTTGGGGATGGCTGTGTGTGCTTTGGGACCTGTTGCTTGTGAGCACGAGCGAGAAATCCCTGGTTCTCCCCAGCTGTTATGTCAGAGGGGAACCAGAGGGATTCTTCCTGCTCTGCCTCTGCCCACCGTGCCAGGGTGTCTGTGTGTGTCGGGTGGTCATCTCTGGGGGTGCATGAATGCATCCCTTTGTGCAGGGCTGCACCGGGGGCCGTGTTCCTTCAGGGATGTGGGGAGTGGGTCGGAAGACGTCGGTGTGGGCCCTGGCTGTGAGAGGGGCCGTGGCGATGGCGGGAGCAGCTCAGCGGCCCCACGCTCATCGAGTTAATTGGGGCTGCGCTGAGGGGCCGGAGGAACGCAAGATGGCCGGGATTCTCACGGCGATGGCGGGACCCCGCCAAATCATTAACGTCAATTAAGTACAGAATGTGTGGATTACTGACATGCTATTGTTAGGGCTCTAAAGGAAATATAATTAATAAATCCCCCCTCCCACCAAGAGGCAGCCCTTTGTGCTCCCTGCCGGCAACGTCTATCTCCTCCCGCAGCCCCACGCTCCTTTCAGCAGCCTTGGACAGCATTAACATTTGAATTAACATAAAATCACTTTCTGAAATCTGTTAACATTTATAATGTTGCTGTACTTTGCCTGATCATTGCATTTTTTCTGTCAGTTTGAGCTCGGTGAGTTTTTTTCCAGTGATACCAAACATAGACCCATTATGCTGCAAAAATCGCATATTTGTTTAATGATTTCCCATTGGTATCTTTGTTGCTATGAACCAAAGCATTAAACAGAAGCCAGCGCGTTAATGCTGTGTTGTTCTACATAATAAATTTGAATATCCTCCTATGAATATTTTTAACAGGAGTTTTCTGAATAAAATGCATATGTGCCAGGGTATTAGTAATTACTTAAAATCAGTTTTTGACATTTAATGTTGACATCTAAAATATTTCCTTTAATTTTTGGTTGCCTCTGCAAACAGAAATGATGGCATTCGTCCTGAGGAAGGCTGGGTGGACAAATAACACTTTTACTCACAATGAAATGAAAAGCAATAAAGAAAATGTGCTAAATGTCAACAGTAAAGCATATCTTCTCTCCACGTCTTATGAGGAGAATATACCCCAAAATATCCATGCACACACAAAAATCCTTCAAGTGACTTAATATGCTTGGATATTAATGGTTGGAACATTAATCCATTGCAATGGTTCCATTTTTTGAAAATTAGCTATTTAAATACATTATTACCTCAATAAATTCTCTATGGTCACTGTGGTAGCCATAGTATAAAAAATAATCATCATAAATCCGAATTTACAAAATATCTCCAAAATTGCACAATTTTGCTGGAAGAAACAGAAGATGAAGTGTATATTATTTAGCTCGATATATTTTGTCCTTGCAGGAGTTGCTTGTCTAAAACCAGCAGATGGAGTCTGTTGGAGGACATGAGGCTCTGGCAGCATCCTGAGAAACCAGCTCGATTTTGTAAGCGTTTGATGACTGAAAGCCTTTTACCTGTGAGATGTGGCTGGAAATGTTGGCTAAAGAGGCTGGCCAATGCTGAAGCACCTGCCTCTGCAGAAAGCAGCTTTGCTGGACACCCAGGTGAGTCTTTACACTATCTGCCCCTGGTAGAAGGGATTTGGCAGGGAGTGGTCAAAGAGGGCTTATGCCATCGCTGCCTCTTTCTGCTGGGTGACAGAACACCCAAGGGGCTTTCTCAGCCCAGCCAGGTGATATTTTTCAATGTTAGCAGCTCTGCATTAAACTGCATGGCAGCACCAGGGCAAGGCCACCTGATGCCCTGGATGAGTATCCCTGGCCTGGTGGGGCGGGAGGGGGCTGGAGGTGTGGAATGGCTCCAGCACCACTGCCCTGCAGGGCAAGGTTCTGGGTGGCCTGAGGGGAGGCAGGGTGTCACGCCTTTATCTCTCTGCACATGATGCTGTTGAGCACTGTA
This sequence comes from Calyptomena viridis, assembly GCA_013390005.1. Classification (NCBI taxonomy): domain Eukaryota; kingdom Metazoa; phylum Chordata; class Aves; order Passeriformes; family Eurylaimidae; genus Calyptomena; species Calyptomena viridis. Next base: position 207,360 of record WEIV01000330.1, on the reverse strand, counting down.
ACACGTGTCCAAAGCAGGCTGTGATGCTCCATGGCAGAGACCATCTCTGTGGGCACTCGAGGGCAGGAGAGGCCAAGGCAGAGTCCGTGTGCCAGGCTTGTGCACGCTGCCAGCTGGGCTGGGAAAGCCCTTATTTCTCCTCTTGGATTTCAATACTTTTTTGTTAGAATAATTATGAGGAAAACCATGAAGCACTTCCTCACTTTTGCATTCCTGAGTGTCTCTCACTATGCACAAACACACATTTGTCCCTGAATGTCCTGAGGTTTTTAAGAGGGAAAGTCTTGTTTTTTGTGGTCAGTGTTTGCTGGGGTGGTCTTTGCACAGAGCTGGCTGTTCAGACAGCAGTGAGGAGAGGATGATGTGGTTCCTAAGTGCTGCCCTGACACTTTGCCATGACAAAAGGAGGGTTGGTGATCAGGGTCTTTGCAAAATGTAGTGGCCAGCAGGGCCTGCAGAAGAATCGTGGGCATCACTTGTGCCCCAAATGGTGGCATTTGGGAGGTTGCATGGTAATAGCAGTAATTTTTACCAGAATGGGTGAAAAATGCTCTACCTCTGACTGTCTGTTCCCAAGAAATCTATTCCTCATCATCATTTTCAGCTTGCGCCCCTTCAAGACTGTTCTTCCCCACACCTCAAGATCCTTGTGCAGGTATCTGGGGATATTACCTGCTTTCAGGTTTCTTTGGCTGCATTGTCACTCAGCTAATGGCATTCAACAAAAGTAGACCTCGGTGATCCAAAATTTGCAAAGGCTGGTGGAATACCATCCTATGTTGATCAATGAGAAGTTTTGCCTTTACTCTCTTCTTTTTCACTCTTACAATCAGAGTAACCTGTGTGTGCTGTCTTAGATGATGTGTCCAGGCTGTTCAGCCACACATGTTTTACAAGGACAAGGAAAGAAACCAAAGGACTCTGGAGTACTTCCCAAGCCCTGAGAATGGGAACATTCCAGCAGCAAGCACAGCACAGACATCCCCTTGCAAAGGGGGCAGAGTCCAGACCTGTGTGCACAGGGACTGATTCTCACCTAGCTCAGAATCAGGCATCTCTGTAGGCTTAGGAATATAGCAATGGGATTAGCTTTGCTGCTAAACCCTCAAAAAGCTGAGTACCCTATGAATTACAGCCTTGCCTTTTATATCTGCAGCTGAGTTTGACATGTGTAGCTGCAGCTGGCCCTACCTCTACAGTTTTATTTGATAAATCTGATTGATGAGGGTTTTTTAATTCCTCTCAATCTATTTAAATTAAAGAAAAGAAAGAGAGAGAAGTTGAAAAGTGCTGTAATTGCGAGTGAGCACTATAGAAACCTACAGCCAGCAGGCACACTTCAAAGGGAACGGGGCCAGCCTGGACCCTTTCGTTGCTGGCTGATGAGGGCTTCAAATGTCCCTGCAAGGTAGCTGTGTTTTCATTTTGATCCATACCAAAAGAGCTTAATTGGAAGATACTGGGGGGAGTGATGCATGTGGCCTCTTCATGAGCAGAGACTGTTGATAGAGCAGACACCAGGAATGGTCTCTGGCAGGATGGAATGGGTGTCCTGGCCACTGGGAGCTTGCTGCCAGGCTCCCCGTGTGCAGGCAGGCACAGCCCTGCCTCCTCTCCTGCCTGTGGAGCTCTGGTTCGTGTTTGGTCAGTAACAAGGAAAAGTTTCCTCCTCAAGGAGCAGAGACCTGCTTGGTGCACATAGAGCCCCAATGCTACAGAGTGGCCTGGCTGTGCCATGTGCACAGGGAACCCACCTTCCTCAGGTGCTCGGGCACATGCCCCGTGCTCCCAGCTCCCTGGTCAGCAGGAGGGCATGGCTCCCTCAGCACTTGTACCTGTGTAACTGCTCTGTGCCCTTGTGGCCACTGCCTGCATGCCCTCCTGCTGCCTGGCTGCATTAGCCCTGACTTGTCCCGTCCCTCCATGCCTGAGGAATGAGGGAATACCAGCAGCAGCTTTCCCTGGCTTTCCCACCACCCTCCCCAGCATGCTCCCCTGGGTGACTGGTGAATTAAGCAACTAATTTCCATTACTGTCAATGCCCCTTGCACCTAACTCTAAACTACCAATTAAAGTTATCGATTCTGATCAGCAAAGGTACTAAATTCCCACTGGAACTGAAAAAGCAGGCACTGAATGTACAGAGACAATCTGTTTAATGCAGCCATGGATTAAAGCAACTGATTCATCATCTCTGTATCTTTACAAACACTAATCCTTGAGATGTTGGTCTGCACATACTCCTGAGTGTTTGGAGTCTTCTTGTTTCATCTGCCTGGGACAGGTTTGAGCTGTGAATCTCCAGCTGCCACCCCTAACAGCTCCTCAGAAACAGGTTGATTTTTTTTGGTTCAGCTGATCTATTCTACAGGATAATTAATTATTGTGTAAAGATAATTTTGTGTTTATTGGTTTGGGACGTGAGAATTTATCCCTTTATTTCCCAATGCTGCAAACACAGGCAGTAGCAAAGGGTTATTATTTTTCATCAAATCCTGCTGTGGAGTCTCATGTGGCTTTTCTCAGCCTGTTCACCAGATTTGGTTCTTAGCTTACATGCTCCCCAAAAGGCATCAGTCCTTATATCTGTGCTCTGGACAAGGTATTTAACACTTTTATGTTCTAATTTCACCTCACTGAAGGTTGCATCCAAACAGTCAATGATCGTTAGGATAATTTGTCCTGGAATATACAGAAAAGATGCTTCGTCCTCTGTAATTCAGTCTGAGCTGATTCAGGAGGCAGGAATGTTGGCATTCCTCTGCAGCAGGAGTGACCTGTGTCTGCCTGATGCATAACAGTAGTTTAAAAAGCTAATAGTGGGTTCCAACTAAGAATGAGGGAGAATATGAAAGAATATTATAATTGTTCATAACAGAAATTTCTATAATTAAAAATGGAATTCTCTGGCATTGGAGCAGAAATAGCAATTTTCTACCCAGTGAAGCTCCAAATTATTTTAGAGGGAATTAGATGTATTCTCCTGGACTGTGATCACTCTGAAAGATTTTTGGATGCTAAACTGTCTCTGAATATTGGAAAGAGCAAACTCAGTTGAGTTGTCCTCACCTGCTGCCAGCTTGGAAGTGGAAACATCAGCATCAGAAGTGCCATGGTTTTTGGATTTGTTGCACAGATCTCTTCGCATGATTATAACATGGAAAATACTGTCTATAACCACTGCATGTTCTCAGGCACACACTTGTTCACTGTGTTTGAGATGAGATGGCTGTTAGCTTTACAGGCATCCTGAGAAGCTACTTTTATGGATTAGTAGTTGAAAGGTGCAGGAGATTCTGTGTACGGGATGGAGAGCTCTGTGTGAGCAGAGACCTTCAGAGCAGGCTGATTCTGGAGCATGCAGGAGCTGTGTGGCCCAGGGACTCCCAGATGTGCCATCTCACAGTCTCTCCACTGCAAAACTGAAGAACAGTTTATTTTCCTTGGGTTTTTTCCCCATTTGTTCAGAATTGGGTCATGCTGTAATCAACTATTTCAGCACAACCCCTAATACCTTTCTGGCTTTTTTTTGCTTCCCCAAACCTGATCTTCTGCATACCAGAAGGCTGCCTAGGTAGGCACTGGAGATAATGGTAGTATCTGGGATATTTGTGTGTGAGCACTGGCACTAGGTTGCCCTCTAGTTTTATTTCCACAGCAGCTCACCCAAGGCTGTTACCATCTGGCCAGGTTTGTCCAAGCAGTGTTCCCATGTGTCTTCCAGACTGGGAGCCTCGTTTGGTCTCACATCAAGTATCAGCCCTAGGGTAAGTTACATTTGTGTCATTCATTTTACTGAATGTGGAAAAATTCATTTGAGTGTTTCCTCACATGCGAAAACACCCTGCAGGCTGGCTCTAGCCCAGTCCCATTGGTATGGGGTGCTGGTGTAGCTCCCCTGGATACAGCCAAGCATCTTTTGGAAAGGTGGTGGAGGGACTGGCTCTTCTGGCTGAGCTTGGCTACGGTATGTTTGGTGTAAATCATAAGAAAGCAATGGGTGTTTGCCTCCATTAGCTCTGATATAAATATTGCTGCTCTGCCCTGGCCATTGACTGTGTTTCCTGCTTGGTGGCTCAGTGCCAGGCACTGACAGGCTGTTCCAGTGCAGAGGCTGCCTGACCTGGCCTCTGACCTGGTGCTGTGGAGAAGAAGGTTGAGTTTGTGCTTAATGGACTGGGTGGGCACCCCAGGGAGCCTCTGCAATTCCCAGTTCTGCCACTAACTTCTACTGTGACCTAGGATAAATCATTTAATCTCACTTTCTCTCTTCTTTAATCTCTATGCTCCCCTTTTGGGGAGGGAGGTGGGAGCAGCAACTGTGACCTCCTTTGTCTTGCCTGCTTTAGGGCTATATTTTTAATAAAGTGTGGCACCAAACAAATTCTATTTAAAGGGCTGCCTTCTGAAAACAAGTCTGTTTTTACTTGCCACTGCAGACTTAAACCCACACCTGACCAGGGCTTGTACATCTGTTGGGATATTAGAGCTTCACTGTGATGGAGGAGGTGATAACACACATTGCTGCAAGAGCCTGGTGGTGCTGCTGGTCCCTCCACCTCTCCTCTCACTGGCTATGTCCTTCTTTTCCCAAGGAAACTCTCCAGCTGTCCCTTAATGTCTGTGTTAAAACAAGAGCCAGCCAAAAGCTGCCCTACCTAACAGCATGGGGAGGTCAGACAAGGGAACGTATTTTACTTGCAGAGCTGACATAATTGTTTAAAGCAAACAGACAGCTCAACATTTTTGCTAACTTACAAAATCTGGCATCTCGGGAGAACGTGTTTGGACTCAGCAAGGCCATTTTCACAGGGAAAGCATTGTCATTAATCTGCATGTTTGGCATTGCTGCTGGAGAGCCTCCTTTTTGCTTCGAATGAGATGTATATTCATGGACTGAAAGTTGCCTGGTTTTGCTGGGGTGGGATGTCCGTGTGCAGGCACTCGGCTCTCCCAGCTGCACCAGCACAAAAGCCCTGGTCACTGCTGCTGGATTGTCAAGCAGAGTGTGAGCTGTGATTGTATCAAGGCCAATGCAATCATATCACCTGCCAGTCTGGGGAAAAATACGGTCTAAATAAGATGACGAGTGAATGATGTGGTCAGAATTAAAAGGATAAACAGCATCTTTCCCTTAATGAGCTCTGTTTAACATGTGAGAAGCCCACACATGCTTTATCTGTATTCTGACCAGCGAAGAGCCTTGTCCAGACTTCATACAATTCATCACGGCTGATTTGTGCAAGGCATATTTGAGATGTAAGATGTGTGACTCAACCTCTTTTATTCCCTCATTAATTTTCCATTCTGTCTGAAATGGGTTCTTAGAGTGCTCATCACCAGGGTGTAAGCTGGGGAAAATGGGGCATTGGGATTTCTGCTCTTATTTTTGTCACTGTGGTTGGATAAAGGGGCAGATGTACAAACACCTGGGGTAGCAGGCTGGGCGTCCTGTGCCACCAGCACCCCCTTCCACCTGCAACTGCTCCTGTGCATGTGCAAGTCTGAGAATAAGGGCTGATCATTGCTGTATCATTGACAGCCTTTCCAAGAAAATTTGTGTCTGAAAAATTGGAGTTTGAAGTTTTTAGCTCATGTTGGTATTTTTGAAGACCTCACCTGAAGGTGCTTAAAGATCTGGTTTATTTAGTGAACTTGCGTGTACATCTGTGTCTCCTGTGCAGATTTGCTTTCTTGCTCCAGTCCTTCTCTTCCTGTCAACACTCTTACACGTGCTCCTCACTGTGTTTTTGTGTTGCATGCTTTATATATCTTTCTGCTGTGATGTGTATTAACTACTCAGACTCCCAAGGGCCTCAGAAGATGAATGGCTTTATCTATAGGATTCCCGTAATAATCCATTTGTGTATGAAACGTGCTCCTCAGTATTAGTGCATCACAGAGGGCTGGCATTATCTGATAGCTGCAGAGGAGGCTATGGGCAGAACTGTGTTCTGAGCTGTGCCTTGGGCTCTCCTGATAACTCCTGACAAGTCACTTAAATCCTTTGTAGTTCATCGTATCCAAAGGCAGATATCACTCAGCTCAATGGATGCGTGGGGTGCTGGGTGGCTCCCTGAGCTAACACCTGTGAAGCACCTCAGCCTCCAGGGAGCTGCAATTGGTGAGTGCTACACTCCAAGCAGTGAGTCTGGACACCTTCCCAGGAGATGTGGTGGTGTAAGAGGGCTCAGTGACACCAAGGGCATGTTAGAGAAGAGCCCCCTTCACCCAACCACCTGCAAATGCCCCACCTATGATGGAACTGGGCTTTTCCAGTCATTTCAGATAATGCCTGTAGCAGCGTGACAGCTCATTCCAGTGTGCAGGGGCATTGTCCACTGGCTTCAGATTTAATTTCAGATGATCTTAGTTCTGGCAGAAAAAAGCAGCCTGTGCCAATCAAGAAGTACAGAGCACACAGTAAGCACAGTTCAAAAGCTGCATTATCCTTATCTATTAGTAATGATCAATTAGCACGAAGGTCAGTGGGCAGCCTGGAAATGAGTCAGATAAGAAGGGCAGAAGGAGGACTTGAATGGGAAGGAAATTTTTGATTCGTATTCAGTGTTTAAAGTCATAACTCTGTAACGGTGGGGGCGGAGGGTAGCATTAAGTAGTCCTGCTGTCACACTGACTCAGCTAGAGTGTAAATCACGCTGGGGGAGTGCTGTGGCTTTTTTCTGGTGTTAAAGAAGTGTATTGACCACAGAAGGTATTGCAAGTTGCAAGAAGTCCTCCTTGTCCTCCAACTCAGCCTGAAAATCCCTGGCCAGTTTGACCCTTCTGGCTCAGCAAAGCACCACAGGGATGGTGGCTGCCAAAAGCTTAACATTTTGCTCCCTGGCTTGCACCAACATGAGTAGGATTGATGATGAAGGATGGTGCAGGACAGACAGAGGGGCTTCAGTGGTTTCCTGGCCATTTTCCGGGCAGGAGCTACCATTCAATGCAATGGTAATGCTTATGGGGAAGAAGTAAGGATGACTTGTAACTAATTGACTCGAAAATTTTGCACAGATGATCCATGTGTGCCACATTAAACAGTAATCAGCCTTTCCCAGGTGTATGTGCAATCTGAGATAAATAAAAAGGCATTAAAAAACCTGTCTGAGGTTAGATGTGCTCACCTAGGGTAGTGTGGGCCTTTCCACATGGGCATGTGCTGGGCATGTGCAAGTTATTGTACACCATTTAGACAGAGATGATGGTGGGCAGCATCACAATGTACCACCTCCATCCTGCCTCTGCCCTGTCAGCTACTTCCAGTAAGTGTGCTCCAGATGATATTATCTCCACCTGGACTTTCTGCTGTGGCAGCAGCCAGCAAGTGCTGAGCAGACAGGTTTGTGTGGGTAAGGAGAAGTGAATGTGTAGGTGTAACACCACCTTGGAAGGAAAAGTGTGATGCCATGCCTGGAGGGACAGTGGAGTGGTTCTCTGTGACTCCCATGGTGGCTGCAGGGCTGGGGCTGTGCTGCTGGCAGCCACCTGTGCTTGGTGCCTCGGGAGGGGACCTGGCCCTACATGTGGGAGCCTCCTCCTAAGCCAGGTAAGGGGGATCTGCCTCATAAGATACATCAAAGCTGTTCTTGAGTATGAGATGATGTCTGAAGCAGCTTCTTTGGATTAAGACAAGCAAACTGGCACCTGCCACAAATTTCAGACAGTATCACACAATCTTTCTTGTTTTCTCATGTTTACATATCCCAGGTTTTCTCTGTTACTGTGGGGCAGGTTGGTGGATGGGTGAAAACCAATCTGTCACTTTCTGGTGTGTGAAGTTTATTTCTGCTTATTTCTCCCACACATACATACATGTGCCTTTGTGCCAAGGCTTAACAAAACGCTGCACTTCCTTTGGTGCTGGGTGTGTGCAGGGACACATGTGCACTGTGATTCCAGCTTCTGTTCCTGAAATACCATATGTTCTGGCCCATTAGTTTAAAATATCCTGGTGAAGTGATGCTTTAAAGCATGACATCACTACACACAGAGTTTCTTCTGTTTTCTGGAGGCTAATTAACCCCCTTAAACAGGGAGATAGTAGTGAAATAGGTGCTGGTGGTACCAAGCAACTGCACTGCCTGTTGAAGATGATGAAAGGTAAGTACAAAAGAGAATAGGTAGGGGTAGGTTAAACCCGGTGTTCCTGCCTCTGACAGTTTACTTTGATGAATGCACTCATTCACTCAGCCTCACCATTTGGATCCTGCATAATCAGAGATAACAGGCGGATGGTTTGCATGAATAACTAAGTTTGTCATGTTTAATTTTCTTTAAAAAAAGAAACAGCAGTTGCTTTACCCTCATCCTTCAGGCCCAATACATATTTATAAATTGTCAGGAAATGAAAAGCCTTTTAACAGCACGCAATAAGCATGCAAAGCTACCAGGAGAAATAACTGGGGGAGCAGGGAGTGTGAGGAGCAGTGCAGCCCACCTGCAGCTCCTGTGGGCTCACCTCATGTCACCTGGGAAGGTGGTGTGGACAGAGGATGCTGTCTGAATTGTTAGGAATCATGGCACCGATACTTGTTTTGTGTTCTGCAGACAGTGTCTTCTGACAATTTGACATTGTGCATCAAGAAGGATTAAAACTGAAAAATAAACCTGTGTTTGGCAGTTAGCTAGCTGGTAATTCAGCAACTGGCTGTGCTGCTTAATATTTGATAGGATGCTTGCTTTATTGTGCCTATCCCATCACTGACAATTTCTTAAAACTTACAGAAGGTGCAGCTGGAGTCTGCATGGAGCAAAATGGTGGAGCAATATCTTCTGCAGAGTACTACTCCTGGCAGACACATTGTCCCCTCCAAAGCCAGTCCCAGGTGCCCTGAGTATTGTGCATGGTGGAAACATGAAGGTGAAAGGACTGACTCATTCCTGAGATGGCTTTGATCCAGGACCAGCCCCTCCCAGCCTGTGCCAGGCATAGGTGTGGGCATTGTGGCTACTGTTGAACACTGCTGATATTACAATTAATAAAAATCCAGTCTCTTCATTGAGCAAGTGATTTCTGCAGAGAATAGTGTGATATATTAAAATGTCTGTGTAGAAAGCTCCCAAGGGAGAAATTCAGATGAAGAAAGATTGGATCACTAAAACTGAGAGAGAAAGCAGGATTTGCTAATGTGACGCTGAAAGAAGACGACCAAATCTAGTTAGAGGGTCTTCTAACCAGCATGGCTTTTTCATAATCATCCTATCAAGATGATCTTTGCAATAGGCAACCTCTGACTTCAGTACCAATATATATGTCACCAGACACAAATCCCTCAAGAGCTAACTCAATGATACTTCAAGTAAAAACTACTAGGCAGAAGGACAATCTGATTACTGGCATGTATGCAGCCTGGAAGGCACAGAAGATCTATGGATGTTGAAGCCAGAGAGAAACACTAGGGCAGGATCACACCAGGCCCCTTGCAGTGGCCCTGCTGGCTGCCCACCACTGCCCCTCCACAACTCCCACTGATGGTATGTGGCACGTTACCACAGATCCCCAAAGAAAAGGATTCTTGAGCTGATCAAGGATCCCCCTGCTGGGTTTTAATTTGAGTTTAGCATCATTGAAAATGATCTCAGAGTTGCTTTACGTTACCATCAGTTTATCACTTCCTGAAAAGCCTCAGGTTGCTGGCAGGGTAGGTGCTGGGATTGCTTGACATCCTCAGGGAGCCAGAATCCCTTTTGACCCACCTGTGTGGGCTACAAAGCCCCTGCTGAGCAGCTCAGTGCTGAAAGGCACCGTGAGTGCATGCTCGAGGGTGTATTGGATTTAATGGTAAAAATGATAAATCTTACCAAAAACACCACTGAGGTGAAAAGTATGAAGTGTTTGCCACTAGTGGTTGTCTAGGGAATAGAGAATAATGAAATAGCAAATTCAAAACCACAAGGGCCTGTTAAAATGTTGTTTCCTTGCTAAAAATATATTACAGAAAAATCTTTAAAACATCCGTTCCCCTCTTTGACAGACGATGCTTCACCAGGCACTTATGCATGTGCTTGGTTTTCAGCATGTGAGCTGTTCTGGGGGTGCTATGGGAAGAGTTGGGCTCAGAGCACTGGCATGTGGTAATGCTTGGCTGTATCAGCCCGTGGCAAACACTCGTGGGAATCTGGCAGAGGGTGGATGTGTGGAGCCTGATTCTCATTTACGTTGAGGTGCCTGTACACGGCTCCCTGGGTGAGCAGGGCTCTTGCAGCGAGCATAAGTGTGTGCAAACACTAAACCATGTAATTAGTTCAAAATCCCCTGAAGTTAACCCCAAATAGTCCCGTACAGACATCGTGGTGCTGCTAGAACACAGGCATCTCATGGCTGCACCCTTCCCAGCAAAGGTGCTGGCAGGCATCCCACAGCCATGGAGGAGCTTCCTCCCCTCGCTGCCTTCCCGCCCTGGCCACAGCCCTGTACATCACCGAGGAGCCACGTCCCACCCCTCCTCTCTGAGCATCTCATCTGCTGTCTAGACTGGAGAGCCTGGTCTCAAACAGAGACGTTAACATTTCTGTTAATAGGGATCTCTGTGTTGCTACATAGTCTGAATTGGCCTCTATTACTTATTAATGAAGATCCAAAAGTGCATGTACTTAAGACCTTGCTTAGCTAAGGGGAGTCTTCTAGGGCCAATTTGAGTCATATTTAATGACTAATGGCTATTGAGACATAATGTCCACTAAGCAGATATCACATCCTATTTAGTATTTAATGTTTAAATATTTAATTAATTAAACAGTGCCAAATATTTAATTAAACGCCATCAGAGCCATCCTGACACTTCCACTATGCATAATGCAAAGGAAATCAGAGCTTTCCTTACCAGCCCCACAAGTGATGCAGATTCAGCCTTACTCAGAAATAGCTGGGGTCTGCATAGCTAAATTACCTACAAACATACACAACAGAGAGGGCGGGTTTTCAAAAACCTCCTTTTTTATTTTTTTTCACTTTTTTTTTTCCAAATGAGCTGAACTAAATGCTTTGTTAGTAAATCAGGCTCTGAAGTGACATGTAGGCAGAGTGGTGGTACCGTGTGCCGCACTGCAACAAGAATGCTATGCTTGTATATTGACTTTTAATTATTTAAAAGTAAATGATTGCTACTTAGCATGGCATACCTGCCAGCAGTTTACACTAGTTTTGCTTAAATATTTACTCTGCTATTCAATAAAAAATGAGTCTACTGAAGCAAAAAATGAGAACATACTATATCACGTGACCCTTTCTACCTGTGGCATGCCAACTTCACAAAGAGATGCTAGATTTTGATGGTTTTCCTGGACTAAGCCGAAATATGGGTTTAAATTATCCAGTTAGACTTCCAAGTACAGCCAGGTCACAATTATCAGCTTTTGATATTTGATTTCATATTTGCTTATGGAAACTTGGCACTTAAAAATATAAAGATATTTAAATCCCAATTTCAAAATCTGGACACCCAGCAGGTACAGAATCATTTAGGGCTGAATTGCTTATTTGAATATTTTATTACCTAGCTCCATCCTCTGATGCATGCTGAAGCTGCTAGGTCGTGTTTCATTAGTCCCAGTCTGTGTGGGGATGTCTCACTTGAGCATTCCCACTTGGGATCTCTCGCTAACAAGGAATGTGGTTACCAGTTGGAGAAACCATTACAGTCACATCATTTTTATGCTTTCATTCAAGCCACTTATTAATGAAACGAGGATACATATTTTGGGCTTTCTTACATGATCTTGTTGGCTGTTCCAGACAAGTTATCTTTCACCATAAAGAGCCGATGCTCCAGTTGCTCAAATTAGGTTTTACTTACATAAACAGGAAAAAAAATTGGACTAAATGCTGTAAAAAGCATCTATTGTTAGGGGACCTTTATCTCTCAAGTTCAGTGATGCTTTGCTTTGTCCGTTTGCATTTATTGAACAATCAGTTGCCTGAACAGCCTGGAGTTTGTGTACATCTCTAGGCTGCTGGGATGTTTTGAATTTTCATGTTCTCCTGCCCACTCAAGCAATGACCTCAAACTAGATTCATTCCTTTCACTTTTGTGCTCCTCACAGTATTTTAAACAAAGGTATATTGCCACCCAAGGTGTGGAGGGAGAGGTCAACCACCACTGTTTATGCCTTGCCCATAAATAAATGCTAAAACTGAGCAGGATGGAGGACTCACCCACCTCATTTAATGTAACAGGCACTAGATGGTCTTGCTTGATGCAGATCTTATCTTTTAATTACCTTTTACTTTATTCTCATGTGTGTACATGTAACCTCCTCAGCTCATTTAAAGTGGGCAGTGAGTGGTCTGTTATTAAAGGTGCAAAGGTGGCAAGGAACTGGCTGCTCTGAGCAGAGAGGGCAGAGATGACGGGGGTTGTGGGATGTTTTGGGTCTTTGGGCTTGGTCTTCCTTGCTGTGTGGGGAGGCAAGGTGGGAAAAGTGCGGGAGAAGGCACTGACGATGATGAGAAAGCCAGGCTCTCCAAAGAGGAGCTTCCCTGGCAAAGCCGGGGGCTGGGAGCGCTCTGCCAGCGCTGCATGTGCCTGCTGCGCTGTCACAGTTACCCGGGGACTCAGTCCCAGCTGCAGCCGAGGCCTTTCTGTGCTCACTTATTATTCAGCACGCCTTGACTGCTTAATTGAGGAGATGTGTAGCAGTCTCTATCAGCACGTAAGCTCTTTGGGGGGGAAATCAGTGCGGACAGCGATTCCACGTCTACGTTCTCAGTTTATAAAGAAAACCTTCTGCCATCAGCCATCACCCCGCAGGTCTCCACATACAGTTACCAGCCGCTGAATTTTGATAGTGCCCTGTCTGGGTCGTGCCTTGTAGCTGCGGCCAAAGCCACTTGTCCCAGCCAGCAGCGAGGGCCTCCTGCCTGCTCGGGCCGTGTCACAGCCCCACCTGTGTCCCCATGTCTGTGGCGCCTGAGGACACGGCTCCCAGAGGAAGGTGCAGGGCTCGTTGGTTCCTGGACATGCATCGGGAGAGATATCTTAATTTTGCCCCAGCAGGCAAATAAAGGAGAAAAAGAGGAAAAGAGGAACCTCTTTCTGCCTGTGACACACGAGGTGGGCGAGGGACCGTGTTCTCGGCAGCGTCCCACTGCCCCGAGGGCCTGGCAGGGTGTCCCCCGCGCCCCCTGCCTCTCTCCCCGAGGGTGTGTTCTCGGGAAGCAAAGACATTCCAGGTATAATTTTCTCCTCTCGTGAAGTTTAAAACATCTCAACAACGTGAAGTTCCTTCTCCTACCGGCAGCCCCGCAGGAGCTGTGCCGAATGCGACAGCGGGAAGGGGCATCCCGGGGCGGGGGCAGAGGGGGCTGGAGACCGGGCAGCGCTTCTTACAGCTGAGCCCCCCGCGCCTCGGAGAGAGCCCAGGTACCGTTCGTGAATGGTGCCCTGCCGCCCCAGGTACCACCTGGGGATGTTTCCGCACCAAGCGGACCCTAGAGATGCTGCGGTACCGCCTGGGGATGCTCCCACATCGCCCCAGGTACCGCCTGGGGATGCTCCTNGGAGAGCCCCCGGCCGCCGCCGGCCCCGCCGCCGCATTCCAAAGGGTCTGCTGCCACCTCGTGGGCCGCGCCGAGCCCCGCCGAGCCCCGCTTCCTCCCCGCGGTACCCGCATCCTCCCGCCGCAACCGCATCCTCCCCGCGGCACCCACAGACTCTCGCTTGCACCCCCACGGCTCCGGCCCCACCACCCTCAAATAACAAATTTCCCGTGCAGGAATTTTCTGGAGGAGCTGCCCGGCCCTGAGAGCCTCACCTGGGGCCTCCACACGGACACCCGGGAACTCTTGGTCTCTTAGGGAATTTTGCACTCGACGTGAATAACGTTTGGCATGGCAGCAGCTCACTGAGGCACAACCACTGTGTCCTGTAAAACAGCTGGCACAGCTGTGGATTGGGATTCTCTCCATGACAGTGACTAAACTAAACCAGCCCATTGCGTCCAGTGTCAAAACACAAAGCTCAAAACTGATTCACTTATTTGGGGTTTGTCTTTTTGTTTCCTCCCAGGTATGTGAAACACTCCTGGAAACACAATGTTTTTGGCCATATTTGTTTATGGTTAGCAATTTTGTGCTTACATAAGGACTTGAATCAATGTGTAGATGGAAAAGGCCTTTTTATTTTTTTTTATCTCCATGGTCTCAGAATGTATATATTACATTTCATTGTTTTATATAAGATTTTATCAAGCATGTTGTTTTCACTGCACATCCTGACTTAATGCAATGTGGCCTACAAAAATTAGTCATAACACAGTACATCAGCCAGGAAGAGACAAACATTTCCATAAACTGCATGTTCCATCAGTGCATCGATGCAACCTATAGGCAGATGGTTTTGTCCAAATTCAGTGGAATCACATGTTTTCCAGATGGCTCCATGTTCACAAATAACGTATTTCCATACAACTCTGACCCAGACATGGGTCAAACTCAGTCTTGAAGCAAATGTATATCAGAAACAAATGTGCTGCTCTTTCTCCCTGCCCCATTTCTGGGTGAGCACACTACAAACTGTTGGAGAGAAATGTCCTTAATCCTAAACATAGGCTTTAGAGTAGTTGAAGATTTACTGGCCTTCATGTTGATTTGTTGGTTAGTGGCTCCTGTGACTCTGTACAGCCTTGACCACGCTGGGCGAGCAGGGAGCACCACGTGCTGCCAGGGCCATGCTCCCCCCAGGCTGCCCCAGCCCCAGGTGGCCCCTCGAGCTCCAAGGACAGGGTGAGTACTTGGTGGGACCTCAGCCAACATCCCATCCCTGTGAAGCCCATCCAGTCACACGCTCCTCTCTGTACTGGGGCAGTGCTTTCCATGCACAGTGCTTGTCTCCTGATAGGTATCTCTGTGCACTCACCTGTTCTCCAGCTTTGTCCCCTCATTTCACAGCGGCAAAAAGAGAGCCGGTGGGCTGCTCTGGTCATCACTCAGCACTGTGCATCTTATTTCCCAAGGAAGCTGGGCTGGTGCCCCAGTGGGGCCAGTGGGATGTCCAGGCAATGCTGGGAGGGAACATGGGGGCTGGCAGCTGTGGCCCCCCATGCCCAGATCCCCGTGCTGTGTCCTGCAGGTCAGCTCTGCTCCTCACCGTGGAAATGATTGTCAGTTGATCCTTCACTACTTCAGTGATGCTGATCAGCTTTTGAACTGCTGCAAATGAGGCCAATCAGCATTACTTTCGTTTCATTACTTCAAGAGCTTACTCATAAATTTCCTCTTATCCTGCTTCCCCTTTGGTCTGGAATTAGCCACAGCACTTGCTAGGAGCTGCTGTACCCAGTTCTCCTCCACTGGAGCCGTTTGATCTTTCCCAGGTTTAGTAATCAACTGGCAAACATGCCTTATCTTGTTTGACTTACAGCAATACACCTTCTTCCCCATTTTTCTGTACATTGCACGTGTGGTGCTGCTGGGGAAGCAGGGAACTAACTGCAGCATTTAACTGACCTCAGTATAACACGGGAGAGAATGAATTGGCAACAAGTCCATAAAATAATTAACAACATCTTTCATTTAGCTGTGTGAATTTTATTACTTGGATGTTAAAAATGGGGAGGATGGATTTCATTGCAGATGAAAGGGTGGTTCCCCCCATTACTAACCAAGCATCCCATGGCTCAGCATGCAGTGGGGGTGGGTTTGACAGAAACACACTTCTGGGGTGAAAGTCAGCATGGTCCTGAAAAGGCACAACTGGAATGTAAAATTTTCACACCATTTGCACACCATTTCATTGGTGTTGGGGTGAGTTGAAATGAGGTGATTGATGGCTCCAACCACACTCCTGCCCAAAACATCCCTTACTTGGATGGTTGGTCCAGGGAGCTGCAAAAGCTCTCCCAGCCCAGAGCAGATAATTAAAAACAGTGTGGGTGTAAAATAATTGTAACAAATGCAATTTGTTCAAATCTGCTTCCCTGTCAGGAGAGAGCAGAAAAGGGTCTT
This sequence comes from Calyptomena viridis, assembly GCA_013390005.1. NCBI lineage: Eukaryota > Metazoa > Chordata > Aves > Passeriformes > Eurylaimidae > Calyptomena > Calyptomena viridis. Next base: position 191,411 of record WEIV01000330.1, on the reverse strand, counting down.
TTTCAGAGGTATTTTGTCTCAAATTTCCTGATACATAAAGTAACCCAATCTGCTTTCCTCAGAAAGTGAGCAGCAGCTGTCTTTCTTTTTAGCAATTAATTTTTCATAAAATGCAAGTTAAAAAATTATTTGCTTTCATGATGTTAGAATCTCTTTTAAAGGTTGAAAAATAAAGCAAGTATTGAAACTGCTGAGACATCTAAGGCAGCAGGACAGATTATCTGTGCAGCTGGTGCTGAGCCTGAGTCTCCTTGTCTGACACACGGGCAAGAGGGTGAGGGAGCCCTTGAGAAGCACCCACTAACTCCAACCTCCATTCACCTGCCCTTTTGGGATGGACCATTTCCTGGTGAAAGACAAATGGTTCCACCTGTCATGAATTACCGAGTTTTCTGGGGATGCTGAAATTCATGGCACCTGGAGGAAACCAAGGACATAAAAGAGTCTGTTCCCTTATGAGCCCTTTTGGGGCTTGAGCTCTTACCCTGTGTTTCTTTATTTTGCAATCCTGGCCTTGGAGTAGACCCAAGGCACATAGTTATTGCTTCATGCTGTTCTGCTGGCTGGAGAGGTAAGGTGTGACTTCATCTTTCCTCTGTATGAATCTACAGGCCTGCAGGGATCCTCTGGGGCAGGAAAGCAGCAAGTAGGAGCCTGGTGCTTGGCTGCGTGTGAGGGCTGGCTCTGGTGGCATGTTGTAATGGCTGGGAAGTTTCCCACCTTTCTTTTGTTGTAGTGTGATGGTCTTTACCAAAACCCCCTTTTTTCAGAGTAATATGATGTGTGGTGCTGGAGCACAGCCTGTGGACTCTGGCCATGCTGTTTAACTGTGTGCTTGAGGGAAGCAGAATTCTGGTGACTCACATTTATCATATATGAAATGGGGATAATAATAACCTATGTCACACGGGTGTTGCAAGACTTAATTAATTAGTATTTGCAAAGAGCTTTCAGATAATTGGATTAGAGGTGCTATATTAACACAAACTGTTATTGTTATTATTTATTTATTATGTACTTGTAGAGTTCATCTGTGTAGGATATTTTTGCTGATCTAGCTTGTAGATGTAAACAGAGGAGATTGCATTGAGCTAAAGGGAACAAAAGAAGCAAATTTCTATTTCAGCTTTTACTTGTGACCTCTCCTGAAGGCTAACCCACACCCGGAGGCTGAGCAAGTTACAGGGAAGTTTTGAGTAGTGCATACTGCCCTGGGAGGATCTTAACATTTCTGGAAGATGCCCAGAAAATGAGTGAGGAAAAGTTCCATAGTCTGGGAGGCTGTAATACAACATGTTCCAGGTTTAACTTTCCTTCCTAAGTGCCTTTCAGCCCTGTGTCAGGCATGTGGAAGGAGACTCATGCAGAATCCCAAGACATGTCCCTATCCCTGTGTGAGGTTCACAGCCCAGCAACAGCAATGCGTGGGAAGTGTGGCACTGTGTTGTATGCAGGTTATTTGGTTTGGGTATGCTGGATTAATTTTTTACTTTGGAATATGTTTCTAGCGCTCACTTGAAATGGAAAGATGTGAGAATAACAGAAATGGTCAAAAGAAGCAGCATTGTGGGGATCTGGTATTAATGGGAATGGTTCCTGCTACTCTGGGTCATGGCACAACATGCACCAAATTTGCACTTATTTCCACAAAATGAAGTTATTGGTGAATATGTAAAATAAGCTTCCTAAAGCTGCAAATGCTTTTCCATCTGATACCAGCTTCTCTAGGTAATTCACCCCTGAGGTGAATACTTGGGTCAGAGTTAAATAGAGCTGCTTTGGGATTTTGTGGGTATGAAAACAGACTAATTTGGTACATAAGTCATTTTTAGTGCACTAATTTCCTGTTTTACATGCAAAAATGGTCCATAAATGGCAGAAAAGTCTTGTGGAAACTAAGCCTAAAGCATCTTGTTCACACAGACTGAATGCTGGTGTCTTCCTTAAGAGCATATTATGTGAAAACTCTTGGTGCTTCACTTCTTACTGGAGACCAGAAAACCTTTATGAGTTTATAGCTCTGCATAGGTTATTAGTTGTCTCAGGCTTGCAGAGCGCTGTTTTTCTTCATTAATATTAGGCTTTTAGCCTTTGAGTTTTTTCTTTTTGAAGAGCTTCAAGTCCACAGCTGAAGATCTGAAGTCTTTCTTCATTAAAAAGAAAAACAACAAATACAGTGTGCAAATGAGATATTTAGGGAAACAGCAGAAGCTGCTATATCTGGATCTGGTGGCTCTTTTGCAGTGTCACCTGGTGCTGCTGCTGCTGCAGCATCTCCCCTTGGGCCCTGAGGCTGGGTGCTCTCAGGCAGGTGCTTGGCTCTGCAGGAAGGCAAGATGCTGCTCTGCAGTGCAACAAAGCTACAGGACTTGGATGGAAATACATCAGTCTAAGTTCAAATCTACTGCACTGTGTTAAAATGAGGGCTCAGACTCAACTTCCATGCCTTTGGCTCAGGATTCCCACTAACTGTTGATGCTTCCTGCCTTGAAGAAAAACCCAGGAGAGAGGGACTGCCCTAAGAGGAAGCCACTGAAATCCCCAAAACTTGTGAAGATACTGAAGTGCAGCCGAGTCTGTATGAAGAACTTCAGGATAAAGTTTATTTCTAATTTTTTGTGAGTTAGCAGCATAGCCAAACCCTTGGCAGAGGCCTGGGGGGTAGGACCTCACCAGTTGAGGGAAGCAGCCTCCTTGGAGAGATGCTGGCTCACCTTTTGGGTTACACCCCCTTCCTGTCACCTCCCATGTTCTGGCTGTGCATCACCCTATGCTTTCCCCAGCCCATCACTTGAGCTTTCAGGCATAATTTACAGCAGTCTGCAATATTGATTGTGACATGAGTAGTTGTGTAGACGGTTCCTGAGGGTAGCACCAGTGAGATGCAGGTGTGGAGAGCTCAGGGGCTGGCTCAAGTGCCAGGCAGGCAGAGTGGCAGTGAGTCCACAGCAGGCTCGGCGTGCCCAATTTATGGCCATTTACATGTGAAATTGCGCTGATCTAATTTGCATATGCAGTCATAGTAATCGCGGGCCAATTAAACTTGTAGTTCACAAAATCTGGGCCTGAAACCTTTACAATTCTTACAAACATACTAATCTGAGTGTATATATCACTTCATCAAATTCATGAAACCATAAATTGTTCCTGTCTGGCATCACCAGCTGCATGTGGGAGTCGCTGGGGCTGGGCTGAAGGAGCCATAGGCCCCATGCAGCGGCTGGGGAAGATATTTTTAATGAGCTCTTCCCTATTCAAGAATTGAATCAGAGCTGTTAGGATGTCAGTGTAAGATTCATTGCAATATCTATGGGAGATTTATCTTTATTCTTCCATTTTTTCAAAAATGTAGTTGTCCTGGAGGAGTTGTTACAATGTCAATAAATGTGCCGTCTACATTTGTTAGTGCAAATGCAGTTATAAAATGTCAGAGATTTGTCTCAAGTTTTCTATTTCTACCTTACCACTGAGGAGCAGAAGTGGATTCAAAATGGGCAGTGTGACGGGCTCGTGGCTGTGTGGGAAGTGAGCCTCTGGCCACCCCAGCCCTGGAGATCCTGCTGCCCTGCTGAGACTTGAGCAATGGGGTGTTTTGGGTTTCCAGTCCCAGGATGGGGACAGTGAGGGAGTATGGAAGTGGTTTCCGTGGGCAAGTGGAGCGGGCTGTGTGCTGCATTGGCACCTTCCCTGGGATGGTACCATTGCACTGGCTGCTCCCAGGAGCTGCTTCCTCCCAGCTGGAAACATCTGTAAGCACCCAAACAGTGACTGACCCCTATGAGAGCAGATTTAAAAAATTTAGTCTGTCTATTCAGCTTTAATCCTCCTCTTCCTGATCCAGTGAGGCACATGCTCAATACCTTCTTCAGCCTTCCCAGAGGACACCTACTGTGTCTCCACTTACCCCTCTATGCAGTTCAGCTTCTCAGGCACATCCTGCTAATTTAGCAGAGCATCTCTGAATAGTTGGTGTTGGAGCAAGGCTTTATCACAGCCAGATGCTGTTGATGACTTGAGGTTTGGCTTTTGTTCAGTGAGAAGAGCTCTAGCTATTGAAGCACTAAGTCTGGGGCTGGCTATTGCAGAGCCAGATGGTTTCATTCCAAATGTTTAAATTCTATAAATCTTTAATCTATAAATTCTGTTGTCACTATGAAAATGATAGGTTAAATTTTGCAATCTTTGTAGATAGTTACCCTCTGAGTAGATATCATCAAAGATTAAAAAGTCATTATTTCTTGGCTTTTTATATATTTTTCCTTCTTTGTAATTTTTGTATAAGTTCCTACAGGGGAAAAAATTATTCTGAGCTCTGAGTTGAAGAACATCAGAAATCAGCTTCTCTGAACTGAATTTGAAAGAATTTTTTCCAGTGCATTGCTCCTCTTCGGTCTAGCTGCAATGTTGAAGGCCTTGGTGTATTTGTGAGATTTTATTGCTATTTATATTCCAGCTAACTGCAGATTTTATTCTCTCAATGATATTTTACACATTGTGCAGAAAAGCTGTGACTTCATTTTTACCCTTGTATTTCTGGTTTTAGGCCTGTGAGCAGCACTGTTTTTCTTCCCTCTTAAATCCTGGGGCTCTGGCGTTGAGGTTTCTTACCCGTGGCTGACTGCTGAGGTTGAAGGGCATCATGCATCAGTCTGTCACTGACAAGACTTTTGCAGAACAATGTGGCTTAAAAACCTTGGAGAAGTCATCTTTCTGCTCAGACTAGCTGTGCTGAGAGGCGAGAGGCACGGCTGCCCGTGGGGGTGTGGTGGTCTGGGTGCCCTGCTGAAGGTCTGAGCTGCAACATACTGATGTCAGGATGTGTAGTGTGGATATAGGGGCTTGTGGCTTTCTCTGACAGTGCTGCACTGTCCTGCCTGCTTGGTTTTACTTGGTCCATGTCAGTAAGTGACTGGTGCCTTGAACCAGTGGGATGATCCCTCCTGCATGGAATGGTCCCACTATGTAGCAGGTTATACTGTAGGATGAGGGAATGCTTCTCTGGCTGAACACAACTGAGAGCCAGCGAGCCTGATGCTTTTTAAAGCAATCCCATGGGCTTGCAACAAATTTTATACTTGATCAGTTAGGGACTTGGAAGATGGAACACACCTTCTTGAAAAGAGAAATGGTTGCTGAGGCTGGGAGTAGGTGAACTTGGATCTGACCTAGAGTCAAGAGAAGAAAGATTTTTTTTTTAGCCTGCTCTGGTCTAAATTTCCCAATGTCAAGCCTGAGCTGTCTGCAGCTCAGTGACTGCTGCAGGTAGCATGAGGCTGATCAGCTCCTCAGGCACCTAACATGGGGCTCCAAAATGTGAGTGACACAGTATGGAGTACTCAGTCTGAGCCTGAGGACTCACCTGCAGTCACAAAACCAGTCCACACTTACCAAACTGTTGTGTTGCTGTAGCCAGAGATGTGCCCATCCCTCACAAATGTGCTGCCACGGCAGAGCCCAGCCCTGCTCCTTGTGTGCTCAGGTGGGACCACGTAGGGAGAGGAAAACCTGTCCAATTTAACCACCCATCAAAGCAACAACTTGCAATGAGCTCTTGGTGCTGGCATTTTGCTCCAGCACAACTTTAAAATTGTTAGGGACAAAGCTTTCAATGTATTTGCCTGAGTTTATGCAAATGTATTAAAATGAATGCAAATTGCAATCTATTGATTTTTTTAAAATGATATTGGCAGGCATGAATGAGGCAGAAACACACCGCACTGATTTTTCACTATCTTGCATCTTTTCAAGCACTTTTCACTTGTGCACAGTGAACAGAAGTGTTTGAAACTCTTTTATTCTCATTTCATAGAGGCCAGAAAGCTGAACGCACAGTGGAGAGAAACTGAGACCAAAACCATTAACCATTTTGAAACTAAAGAGGGTTAGTGTCACCAGATCCATGTATTGGTGAACAGAAAACACATGTGGAGGGGAGCAATTTGTTCTCAATATGTGAGAGAACCAGAAGAGCAGTAACTTGTGTATGCTGGCAAAGGAGAGCTTGAGAAAAATGCTAAGAGAGGAAAGAGGCTGGGGGAGGCTTCAGCAGAGGTGCATGGAAAGCCAGCTCCTAGGGCAGCCCTCGGGGTGGGCACATGTGGGAAGAGCTGTGTGTTGGGAACACCAGCAGTGTGTTGCAAGGCTGGGAGTGCTGGTGAAGGGCCCTGCTGTGGAGAAGAGTAACTGAAGTGATGGCAGCCTGCCTCAGCCAGGACATGGACCTGCAGCTGAGCTGCCCAAAACCACCACTGGGCATCTGAACCAGACTGACAGCAGTGGAGAAGCCCCAGGATGCAGGGTCTGAGCCCCCCAAAAGCTCTGTTCCTCCTTGGTTGGTGCAGCAGGAGAGTTATAGCCCTGGCCCCCAGCTGCAGCTTATCCTGAATGCTTTACTGGTTTATTTTTTAATTCCTTTTTAGTTTATAATAACTGGCCTGAACCTTTGGGTTCTGCATCTCCTATCCACGTTGTTTTTTGAAGTCTTTGTTATAGAGTAATAGTGTCTATCAATACACATGTTTTTTATTTATGTGAGTTTGTTAAAGGATACACAAAAATGGTGACTCTCAATCTAGTGTTCAGGATGGGCAGGTTGGGAGAGCACTGGTGGGATTGTGATTGCTGCCATGACTTAAATATGTGCTGAAGGGCATCAACCCTCTGCTCTGCTGGTAGAACACAAGGATGTTCTACCAGGGATGTACACAGGGATGGGCTTAAAGCTTTTTACAATTGAATTTCAGTTTCTATTTGTTTCAAAAATGGTCTTATGTTTTCTTTATAAGGTGGAAGGAGTTTTCCTTGCAGTTGGTTTGAAGGTGGGGGCTGGAAAGCTTGGGGAGGTACAGAGCAACCCATCCTCTTGTGAGAGTCCTCTTGGCAGCTGCAGTGAGAGAGGCCAGGCAAATCTGGGGGGGTCACTGGAAAGAGACTGTACAGCAAAACCCACACAGGTGGAGTGACCTGGGAGCTAATGCTGCATCCAGAGGCTGAGCTTGGCATTGGAGGGAATCAGTTCTTTGTGACCTTCCCATTGTGTGGTGACTTAGCAATTTCAATGCATTCCTGAAAGTACAGATAAATCTCTCTTACAACTTGAATCTGTCATGATGGATATTTTTTTTCCGTTTGGAAATCCTTGTAACAACCCTGCAGGGGGAATGGGCACAGAAGTCAAAATTCTTTTATCTGATAATTGCCTTTCAACATCAGGGTGCTACGGAAAGGTGCTACAGGCTTACCCTATTTCCAGCCTGCACAGGCTCCTATAAAGGAGTTTTCATCATCACTAAACTTTTGTGATGAGCTGAACTCAAACACTGAGGGGAACAAAGCATGAGAGGCATTTTTGGTGTCCTCAGTGTTATAGATAACTGCTGAACATGGTGGAAGTAACGTGATGATGAAGAATTGATGACCTCTATCAGAAACACTAATGGAACATTTCTGTTAGAAGGGAATTACATGGTCATGTTTGTATGGCTTTTCATAGGAGAATATGTCATATTAATTGGCTACAGTGCAAATCTTAGGATAGAAAATGGCTCCTCATGTCTGGTTCTATATAGAAACCAACGAGGTAGAGCAAATTTGTTGCTAACTTGCAGCTTATATAGTATTGCATTTATTGGGAAGTCTAGTCAGATCCTAAACCTGCTGCTATATACCCATTTATGGAGCAAACACTCAATGCTCTTCTACTGGTTTAATATACTATTTGCTTAATGGGCCATTGACATAATAATTTGATATAGATTCCAGTCATACCATGTTACCAAGCCATGATATATTAATATAGCCACATATTAATGGTGGAGGGCAAGCATGTTATATTATTATCCATGACCAATTAGTTTCTGGCTATCTTAGGGACATAGTTTTCTAGGTGTTAGTCTTTATGGACCTGATTTTAAGAAGTCTGAGTATTCCTGGCTTCCACTGAAGTGAATTGTGTTTCCTGATGGATCCATATTTCAGGGTTACTTGAGAACCTCTGTCTAATACAACCTGTGAGCCCACCACTGTAATTGTGGTTTCCACTTGCAGTTGGAGATTTAAGTTTGATGACTGTTAACTGCTTTCTTACATTTTTATCCAAAGAATAATAAAATAAGGCATTTCTTTCCCTTTTTAGCTTTCTACTTGATGAGTCAGAAGATGCCTATAAGGTCAAAGAGTTTGTCAGGAAAGCATGCACTGCTACAGGTTGGGGGAAGAGTGGCTGGAAAGTTGTCTGTGGAAAAGGACCTGGATGTTCTGATTGGCATTGGCTGAACATGAACCAGTGTGTGCCTGGGCCAGTGGCATCCTGGCTTATATCAGCAACAGTGTGGCCAGCAGGACTAGGGCAGTGATTATCTCCCCAAACACAAACCTTATAAGGAGTGGCAGAGGGTGCAGCCTGGAGAAAAGGACACCTGGGGGGAACCTCATGGCTGTCTGCCTGAAAGGAGGGTGTAGCCAGATGGGGATCAGCATCTTCTCCCAAGTAACAAGCAAAAGAATGAGAGGAAATGGCCTCAAGTTGCACCAGGGTAGGTTTGGGTTGGATATTAGGAAAGATTTCTTCACTGAAAGGGTGGTCAGGCATTGGACCAGTCTGCCCAGGGAATTGGTGCAACCACCATCCCTGGAGGGATTTAAGTATGTGTAGATGTGGCACTTAGGGCATGGTTTAGTGGTGGACTTGGTAGTGGTAGGTTAATGACTGGACTCGATCTTAAAGGTCCTTTCTAACCTCAATAATTGTATGACCCTGTGATTAACACAGATACATTTGGTTGCTCACAAATAGGATTATTGTGCTTCAGTTCAGCAGCAAATATGATCTCTTCTCTTCTGTCTTTCACCCCCCTCATGCTCAGATTATTAATAACAATATGAAAATACGAGGGACCAGCATGCAGATTCTGCTCTTTGTGGGGTGCCTGCAAAATTAAGTGATCATTATAAATAGGAGGCAAAATTGGCATTTTATCTGTCTCATACGCTGTAATTAAGTAGCTGATTTCTTCCTGATGTAACAGCAGTAGTGGCTATGGAGAGAAGGAGGAAGGGTAATAGTCTTTCCAATCAGTTCTGGGAAGCTGCCTTATACAGGAAAATAAAGATATAAAGTATGGAAAGTGTAGGTGACAAGGGAAAAGAAGAGTCAGTGATAAGGACTAAAGAGTTTTGATCTGCAGAGAGATTGAAAAGGATGTTGAAATATTTGAGTGTAAGAAAAAAGGGTGGGACAGTCTGGACAGCTGGAGCACTGGAGGGACTGTGTGAGCCAGAGGGAGGACAGTGCTGGTGGGGAGAAGAAGGAACTTGAACACATGAGGAGTTCAGCCAGCTGTTTTGGAGTGGGTAGTTCTAACATTCTGGACTGATTTTTAAGATTAAAATTCAGGTGCAAAATTAATGGAACAAACTTCTTGAAGAAGAGAAGGCAAGTGTTCACGGTAGTTGCTGAACAGTTACCAGAGAAACCAGCATCTTGTCCATCTCACCTGCTCTGATGGCAATGCTTACAGGGAGCACACTGGCTGCTCTGCAGTCCCATGTTTAGCCTGAGTGATGAGAGGCACCTCCTGTGACTGTTTTCTGCAGTGTGAAGGCTGTACTGTGTTCCCTGCCAAAGTCCGGGCTGTTTTCCCTAGGGTGTAATAGGGACTTGTAGGAGCATCTTTAGAAGAGGCTCAGCCAAGCATCTTAAATTGTGTACTTGGGTAATTTCATGTGTAGATGTACATGTTTCATACTTGGTAATTCAGAAAGTGCTATTCATGCTGTGCACTAGACAATGTAAAGTCCTGTAGAAAGTGTAATATGGGAGAATATAATTAAAACTACATGATGTGGCTGTACTAAGTGAATTAACTGAGGTCTTGAAGGAAACCAGGTTTTTTTGGTAGTTTCTAACTTCTCATATTTGTTTTCTTTTTTGTAGCACTACCGTTTTCTTAATGTTGGTGTTTGTAAATAACTTCCTAAGCTTCTCAGATAGGAAGGGAGGAGGAAATTTCCTCCAAGTTGTTCTGTTTAGACAATGTTGGAGGAAAACATGTCAAGCAGGATCTGACAGCCTGAGAGAGGTGAGGCTGTTGCAGCTCCATACTCCCATGTCCAACCAGCAGTGAGGCTGAATTCCCAGTAGGTCCTTGCATGCACCACATAAATATACATACACACAGCTGTGGAAACAGAGCACTCACAAATGCAGGCACCACTGAGAACTTCATCCTGCTCTCCTCTCTGGCCAGGCAGGATGGATGTCTGCTAGTGAGAAGGAGCGTGTGCATATATATATTATATAAGGTGCAACCCTACAGGAGCTGTGCTCAGACACCCAACCTGCCTAGGAACCCTCCACTTGGATTCCTGCCTGCCATCCTACCCCTGTGCTCCTCTGGGCTCCTGATGGGCTGGTGGTCCTGAGGAGCTGCTGCTGCAGAGGGAGGCTTGGCACCTTTGCTGACTAAGAGAAGACAGTGAGGACATTCATGGGTCTGGTGCTCTGCTCTCTGGGCTGGCTGGGGCTGCCAGTGCTGCCTGTTCTCCTGAGGGTTCCCCCTTTTATTCCCCACAGTGTCTGGCATCTCCTCTCTTCTCCCTGAACACTTCAGTGGGTCTTACTCAGACACTTCACCCACAGAGTCCTCCTGGACCTGTTGTGGGATGGAGCAGAGACAACCTGAAGCCTTCTCCAAAAAGTCCCGGCAGAGGCTGGGGGAGGAATGAGGATGTGCAGGAATTATCCCACTAGAACTTGGACAACTGGCAGCCATATGTGTAAGCAAACAAAGTTTTACTGCTTCTCGAAAAGAGATGGTTTTAAAAGCTTTATTTTCTTGCCAGTTGGCTAAGAAGCGAGCAAGGAACAATAGATTCAAGCTGAAATGATTTGCATTTATGATGAAGACAAGGAATATCTACCTTGCATTTTCCTAAAAAAGAAAAATTAAACCCCATTTTTAATTAACTGATAAACTATTAATCAAATTTTTGCAATGTTAGGTGACACATTATTCATTTAGATAGAATGACTGTGAACTTAAACTAATCAAATCTGATTTGCCCACATATGCTTGATTGAAATACATTTTAACTAGCATATACAAAGAGAAAATCTTGGATTTCTTACCTAATCTTCAGAGTATACTGCTGAGTTAATAAGGGCAGTTTTTTTTAAATGAGACCACCATTTCTTAATCTGCATATCAAAATCAAGAGCAACTTAATTGCAAAACACATATTCCTGAAATCTAATCATTATACTGCTTTAGGGTATTTTATTGAAGCATGTTAAATTATGGACAGAATATTAATGATGAAGCTAATCAAACCCAATTAGTCACTTCTAACAATAGTCACATAAATATACAAGTCAGGTACTAAAGTACTGTAGGTATGGTTTTAAGGGGTTTTTTAATATAAAATTTATGTGGTATATATGAATTATATACTCATTATTTTTAATCTAAAAATCTAGGACAAGTCATTTCAAAGAAAACACGATATGCCAGAAGACAATGGGACTTGTCCCTTACCATTAGAACTGACAGTCCTGATTTTAGAATATACAAACGTTGTTCTGACGTGAGGTTGATGAGCACATGGTTAATAGGACAGAAGGGTGGATCTGCCTGGGCTCCCAAATGTGGGAAGTCGGACGTGCACGTGTGGTTTTCTCTCCACTGTTGTGATTACCCTGACTGCACAAACAAGTTGTCTGTGTGTACAGTCTAGTCTTGGGATGCACGGCACAAGATTTGCATATGCTGCTATAATAACTGTAGTATATAATAATTACAGATGTATTGTGTCTGCATTAAAAATCAGCATCTTCCTTTGAGATTGGATACAGCATCTTGTAAAGATTATAGCATAATGCTTATCTTTACACTGCTTCGTTTGTGTGTACTTTGATATTGATATTTTGGGAGGCTTTCAGTTTGTTTCAGCTTCCTACTTGATAATTATGAGAGGGCAGCTGTCATCTTACTTTAGGTCTAATCTACTCCATCAGAAAATCCACACAATGCAGGGGTCACAGATGACCTTCTACTGATGTATCTTTTGAAAGATGATGTGTTTTGAAAATCCTTTTAAATTGCAACTCTTACAGCTTCTATAATTATTCAGGTCACATAAAAGAATGACTTAGCATATTTATAACCCCTCTTTGCACTTTCAGATTTAAGGACATGTATTTTCTAATTTGTAATCATCTAATTTTAAAAAGGGGTATTCATAAATAATAGGTATGGTTTTAGTGCCAGACAGGGAAGCCCTGACAGGATTTGCGATGCCGTCGGTGCCAGTGGCTGAGCTGTGTCAGGGAATGGAGCAGCATTTTCCTCCTACAAGCCATGATTACTGGTGGCTCAGTCACATCACTTCTGCTTGACCCTGTGCAGGGCTGTCACAGGCCAGGTGTGAGGGCTGGTCAGGGTGCTGGGGAAAAACTAACAGGGAAGTTTCCTCTAGATTTCATGGAAATGGGTCTCTGGTGATCAAGGAGAGTGGCCGTCATGGGCAGTGAAGCAGGAAGGGCAGAGCGTGGCTTTCATGGGGAGCTGTTTGGTTTAGCTGGGGCTGGAACCACAAATGGGCACCAGAGATGGATTTGTATAACCACCACATGGCTCTGGCAGGGAGCAGGTTGCTGTGCAAGGGGCCACCCCACAAACATCTGTCTGGGAGCAGGTTCGTGGCTCCCAGAGGGGTGGCTGAGGCACTGCTCCTGGGGGTGTTCCCTGCGCCACCAAGGGTGAAACTCGCTTTTCCACACGGGTGCCTTATGTTTCTTATGTGCTTATGTTAGAAACCAGCCAAACCACACTGGCTCTTGTGTTCAGAAAATATCTCTGTATCAGAGGTCTGGGCAGTCCCTCCAGAAGATGCTGGTGGGGAGAGCAGCCTCTGTCCATTGATGACTGTTTTGGCAGCAATCAACAGCAAGCCCTTGTAAACAGTCTGTAATGACACTGGGATCTGCAGAGGGCTTTCTCAAATCAGTGTAAGATTAGTTGAAATCCACTTCTATGAAAAGAAAATAGTTCAGTGAAATAAAAGCTGCTGTTAAAAGTAGCACTAGAGCTTTAGATTTAGACAAGATTTACATTTCTACCTGCCATGCAGTTCCAAATTGGTTTGTCATAAATAGTGCTCACGTCCACAAAAACAGAGTGAGGAACCAAGGGCTATCTGAGCTGATACATGCTTATGTGATTTTTAATGTGAGTATATAGCTTTTTCCAAAAGGAATCAAAAGCTTCTGGCAAGTTTGAAAAGGAAGATGACTGATACTGTATTGTAAGTAGGGAAATTAAGACTTCCTTTACTCCTGCATAAATTCTTCTGGAAAGCTGCCTATGCTCTAAAGGCCGCAGGCTGTTTTATTCTATCTTTCATTATAAAAGAAGATTGAGAAGTGACTCAATTATAATGTATAAGCACCTTCATGGGAAGAAAAATACAGGGTATCAGGGAGCTTTTTCAGCTAGCAGGGGAATGTGTCAGAAGAACCAATGTCTGAAAACTGAACTTGAAATTGGAAATAAAGCTGCTGTTTCAAACTACCCATTGGAAAACACTGCTGGGATTCACGATCTGTTCTGCCTGTCTTGTGATGTCACCATCACAAGGTGTCTCTGAACAATATTATTTAGTTATGTAGAAGCTGTTAATCAAAGTCTAAGTATTAAACTCAATGCAAGGGTATTTTGGTTGTCTAGAAGCTTTTGCTGTGTGAGTTGGGATAGCTGTTATAATAATCCTTTCTTGCCTTGACATCTCTAGAGCTATGCATTGTACCTCCTTGTCCATCACAGTTGAACTTCAACATATTTTTTGTGCTGTCTTGCGAGTGCAAGAGGAAACTACTGGTTCCTTGATTTTTCTAGCATTTCAATTGTACAATAAAGCATTGTCCCAACCAAATGAACATGTGCAACTAAAGAACTTGGTGTTTATTTCCTCTCACTCACAAATACTATCTTGTTCTTATCATTGCTACATTAAGAGTTAATTTTCTCCAAAGTCTGAGTTTGTGCAATACTTGAAATACTGCAGCTGTGTGTATTGGATGGTGGCTGCCTTCAGCCTGGCCTTTGCCAAGGGGACAGTGATTGTCTGTGCAATCCCTTGGACAAGGACATGCCTGTCTGGTCCAGACAGCTGAGTGTTTGTGGGTGCTGAAGGTGTGGGAGGGAGAAAATCAGTTCATGGTGTATGGAATCGAGGAGAAGAACCACTTCAACCATAGCTGACTATAGTGTTTTATAAGAATAAATGGGACACTGCAAACTAGTTAAAGCTTATCAGCTGGGTGGTTATTACATCATGCCTATAGTAGAAAAAAATCCTCTGCTCTAGCTAAACTACTTCAGCTCTGCTCCCACTGTGTGACTCCTTGGACCCAGCAAGCTGCACATAGTGGTATTTGAATTCATCAGTGTTTCAAAAGAACATTAAAATTTAACAAGTACATTTAACTAAAAAAATCTATATCTAAATAGCATGGAGGTAGTGATAAAAAGGAGGTAATTCAGGCCAAGAGATTGCATTAACTTCCCTGTGAATGGACCTTTCAGACAGCATGGAGCTGGGCTGAAGTCACTGAACTAAAGCCAGTTTCTTCACTCAGAGCCCAAGGAGTCTGTGCCTTGTTTTAGAGGGGTGTCATATCCTCCTCTTTGACTTTAACATGGGGTGGGTGTTTTGACAGAAGTTAAAAAAAAAACCAACCAAACAACAAAAAATTCTCATAAAGGAAAAAGAAACCCACTCTTCAAAGGATTTTCTTTGCTAGTACTGCAAAGGCATTTGCTACTAGAATCATCTTTCTGGAAAGCTCTTTCCGAACAGATCCACTGAAAGGGGCAAGAGCATGGCCAACCCATATATTACTCCAACTTAAACAATGACTTCATTAAGGTTAGTTTCTGTCTCTGTAAAACTGAATTTTATTTCTCTTAAGTAAAGTGAAAGTTCTGAAATAATAGAAAAAAAAAACTAATTCCATGTAATTTTGCATGATTCTTTGGAAGTGTCTACTGCAACAAGACTGACAAAGTTTGTCCTTTGCTAACTTCTTCCCACCTTATGCTGAAACACTTCCAAAGTGCTAAAGGAACACAGACTAGATCCCTTGATTTCTTTTAATCATGGATGAAATTTAAGTGCTTACACAATATTGTAGAGTACTCTGCAGTACTCTGAGTAGAGTACTGAGTCACCACAGTGAGTTGTCAGTTCTGCTATAAAAATTGCTGAAAATCATTATTGTGTGATTTATTTGCCTGGCAGTTTATCTAAAAATAAAAATGGGACCCAGATTTCCTCAAAGCCTTCCTTCTCAGCTGCTTCAAAAATGAAAGTTAATAGTGAAAGCTGCTGCCTGACAGTTTTAAATCCCTTTTCCTATGTGAGATGGGGTTATGTAGCATTAGCAGCTCCCAGGGTGTGCAAGAGCTGGTGAGAGCTGTGAGCATTACCATCTACACAGACCATTCCTATCTAGCAGTTCTATGCCATTTGTTTCTCCTGCCTTTTGTCTCTCAAAAGCATGGCAGACCTGCAGGTTGAGGTATGGTGGGGCAACTCTTCTGTGAGAGTCTCCTCCTTGGCTTCTGGATGACAGCAAGGGTAATTGGAGGCTTGGCTATGAAGAGGGGCTGGAGAAGGGTTTGTTGCTGCTCAGTGTCCTGCTGTTTACAGCTGTGTGATGAATGACACTTCCTCCTTCTGAGAGCTGGGAATTGCCAGATGTTTGCACCCAAGTTTCCAAGCTCTACAGGTTGGGACAGACCTGGTTGGGCTGTAAAGATCTGTGTGTGCTGTCTTTTGGGGACATATGGGTTAAAGCAGAGACTGAGAATAAAAGCTTGACTATTGAAATGAGTGGCAAAACTCCCATTCACTCTGGATTGTCAAAGCCCCCTAAGATTTGTGTTCTGTTAATAATTATTACTTGTACATAAAAGTAAACTTCTATATTTAAAACTTATAACTTGGCAACCACAGAATGCACATGTCTATAATGAATAACCATGTGAGCCTATTACTCTACTCTCTTCCCCTCTCATCCTCTTCTATATTTTACCTGTTATTCATCTGTCCAAATTTTAGTCTGTAAAGTCTTCTGGGCAGAGACCATTTTTTTCCACTGGCTCTGTGTTAAAAAAAAGGCAAGTATTTTAAATCTGGGGAAACAAATGTTCCTGCATATGACAATTTCTGAACATGAATGCAAGTGATCAGGCATGCGTGTCTGGAGATGTGCTTTCTACATACACATATTGTTTCCTTTTAAAGACATCTGCATCTACTGAAGTCAGTCCAGAATTTGGCCTAGAAGTTTACCGTTATTATGCCTGAATTCAGCAAAGCGTGACTGTAGGGAGACTTAAAATTGAGTATACATGTAAGTGCTTTGTTGGATGGGGGCCTTTAAGATTTTGTGCATTTATGCTCTTGTAATTTTAAAATGAAACATATTATTGAAAGTCTTCAGTTCCTTATGCTGTCACTTCCTCACTTACTTTGATTTATTATATACAAATATATGTCTCCTAAATTCTAGATACTTTTGAAAACAAATAAATTAAAATACATTGAAATCAAACGTAAAAGTAGTATCTGGTCTTTACAGAGCTATAATAATGCCCTCTGTTCACCAGCATCACTTTTGTATCTAAACAGCAACTCCCCTATCAAGGCCTCCCATGTTAAAAACCTGGGTTTTAGCCAAGAGCAAACATGTCTGCTCCTCATATCTGTTCCTCAGGCACAAGCAGCTTTCTTTGCTTTCTGAGGATGGTAAATAATGCTGCTGCATCTGCCCTTCATTGAGCTACCACCACGGATCAAGAGTCCTGTTGAGCAGGTGTTCCCAAGTGCTGCCCTTCCAGTCCTGCCACCACGGCTGACGATGCTTTGGCTGTTGGTTGGATGTGCTTTTGGGCTGGCTATGATTTTCCACACACATTTTAAACCGTGGGGATGGCAGCTCAGGGATGTCTGCTAGCTGTTGCTGGAGCAGAGTGGACCAGGTTTGCATGGTACTTTGAAACAGAAATTAGGTGAGATGGCCAGACAGTACCTTACTTGCAATGTAACCCAGTAAATGTGTGTAAACAGCCACTGATTAAGGCTCATCATGTAAATTGATATGGAGCCCAGTTCAGGTTGATTAAAATAGTTTGAATGTCTCCAGAACTATTAGTCAGCTAGGTCAATTACATTCAATATGCCAAAGGATATGGAAATACCTATTTATCTTTTGCATAGAAGGAGTCTAATCAATCCTGATTTGTTGTTTTATAAAATGGGATCTATTTGTATATGTGTCCTGAAAACACAGATGGTATCTTTGGAAGCATTTTCCTCTCTGGGGCCTATGGCTGCTTGCCTAAAGGGCTGGGGTCATCTTCCTGATGTTCGCTCAAATATTTGTAGTTTACATCATGTAATAGAAGATATGGCTTTAAAGTCTTTAATTTTCTTAGTTTCCCTAAATAATGATCATAAACATCTAGTGGAAATCTTCAGGCATCAGAAAATATGAAGACAACTGACTTTGTTACATTTTCTTTGCTAAAGATGCTGTGCTGGTTTAACAAGAAGTGGATTTATGCCACTAAGACTAAAGACCTCCATTTTAAGTGCCACCTGCAGCGGTGGTTTATGAGATGAGGTTTGCTCTCCTAGAAGTTTTAATGAGACCACCCAGCCCCAATTACATATGCCATGGATTAGCATTCAGATGGTAATAATTTCTCACTATTACCAAGGCCAGATTTGATCTGGTTATGCAAAAAGGGTTCCAGTCATGCTATGACTCTCCTCAGTCTACAGTTTCCAGAGAAACTCTTTCTTAGACAAGTCAACTGAATTCTCTTCCCTTGAGGAGAGCCTGTGAATCATGTATGTACTTCTCCTGAAGCCATGAGGACTGTCTCAGTAATTGGGATTACATGCTTAAGAAAGGACATGCAGGAATGAGTTGTAATATGCTTTTGGTTTGTTGCAGCAGAAGTAGAGGAGCGTGGTTTCTGGCTTCCTTCAGTTTATCATATTCCTATCCTGGTTGTTTTGTTAAAAATTAATGTAATGCTCAGTATCATTTGGGATTTTACTGAGAGGAATGAAACAAAACTGGTAGGATATCTGGAAACCAAAGATGTCCCTAGCAACAAAATGCAGTGTTTTAAAGTAGAACAAATGTCAAGAAACAAAACAACAGGTGAAGTGAAAGGGAAGTTGAATGATAGGGAAACAAGTCTAAGCTTGTCAGGGAAATGGCCTGTTTTCATATAAGTACATGTGTTAAAGTGCATAAATAAGTATATGTAAATAGTTCCCTGAAGTGAATCAGAAATTACAATTAAAGGGATAGACAAAGTTAGTAATTGAAAGTAATGATAAACCAAACTTTTGTAGTTTCGAGCTTTACTTCAGCTGCAGAAACTCAGGTAAGACATTTGGGAAGCAATTTAGGGCTGCCATGTTGGCTTGTTGCAGTTTAGAGACAAGAATCCACTTATTCAATAAAATGCCACTTGATTGCTTGGTAAAAAGGCAGCGTGAAAGCCCAGTTAGCAGATACACCTCCTATGGCCCTGCAAACTGGGAACCAAAGGAACAGCTTTCTGAGACTTTAACAGTGTCAAACTGGCTGCCTCTGCTACAGGAAAAAATAATTGTGTATAACTTGATCAATAATGAGCAGAAAAACATAGCCACTAGCAGAGTATTTAACAAGAGTATTTATTCTGGTTGAGAATTCTCTGTGGCTCTGGCCCAGGTGGCTCCTTCCTGGAGCTGATGTTAAACACACTGTCATGGGCCAAAGTCTGGCAGCCTGGTTTTAGCTTGCAAAAGTGAAGTGCAGGCCTTCATGCAAATTGTATGTGCTACCAGCTTTAGTTTGTGTGTGAATGTTTGATAGGTCCTATATTGAAGAGAATTTGTGACCCAAACACTAGAAAAGAATCTGTTCATTTGTGGTCAGGGAAACTTCTAAATGTGCTCCATGGGTCTGCATAAGGGCTGCTCTGAAGCTGCCACCCTCAACACCAGCTGAGCAGGTGGGTACAGGAGTAAATAGTTTGGAAGAAAGACATCCTTATGTCACAATCTTCTCTTTAATGGAAAGGTGTGTTCGTTACTAACAAGCTAAAAGAACAAATTTCATGGTATTCCTTCATACAAACCTCAGAACTTGATCCTCTTTTCAGTAGTGCAGGTATAAATCACTGGAGTCAACAGAGTTATTCCAGCTTTAATTCTGGGACATATGAGAGGAGATTGAGGCCCTTAAGGTATTTGGTATCTAGGCTATCTTTACTGATACACTGCCATGATCGGAAAGCTCTCCTCCTTTACAGGGAAAAGATGAGGGGAAAAAGCAAAGTGACACTAATCTTTCCCGAGTCAGTCTTTCCTCTTGGGTGTGACTACATGCAGAAAAGCTGGGATTTCCAGGTGATACTAATCAAAGATGGCAGAAGCAACTACAAAGCATACAAATAAAGCATCCAAGATTCATGTACTAAACCAACCATGACAGTGCTCACAGTACAGAAGCTAGAATACAGTCAGCTGTGTTGCTGTGAGGGGTCTGGAACTTTATTGCATGATAGTAACATGAAAACAAACTCAGTTATTATTATTAACAAATACATAATAAGATTAAAGCATAATGCACCAACAATAATTGGTTATCTTGCCTTACAAAGATACCATGTATTTTACATAGATGTCTTTTGGATCAGGAAATATGTCATTTCTATAGATGGTCTCAACAGAAAGCTTATAGTCTGTCCCATATTTTAAATAGCTGGGACACCAGATGTGTGTGGTAACGTGTATGTGTGTCTGCATAGGTATGGCTGATTTCTGACAGTTTTCTGTATCTTGACTGAGTCTAATACATAAATTCAAGCTCCTTTTCATCACTACCAATGTAGAAACACAACACACTGTATCGATGGACTTTAAGGTCAAGTAGCTTCAACCATAATGTAACAAAAAATGAGGCCCCTGTTCTCCCTGAAGAGAGACAAATGAGCATCAACCTACTTAATGCTTAATCCTGTCAAAAAACTGAACCCAAGGGAACATCAGTTTGATGGTTCTCGGGTATCACAGTGTTAAACATGGGATAGTTGTGTGGATGGATGGCAAGGGAGGGGCTAAGTTGGGGACACTGAGCACATGAACATTCAGCTGTCACCTACTGCCCCTGAGCCTACATTTTAAGCATGAGTTAAGGTATTTAAGCATATAACCACAAAATGAGTAGCATGTTGGTGTCATCCCTGAAGCCTCTTGATGATAAAAGGCAGGAGAGAGGAACATGGTAATGTTAGTACCATGTGCTGATGTTTTGGATCAGCAACCATATAAAACCCTTATTTGTTCTAGGTCTGGACAATGAAAGGTGTCTTGTAGTTTGACTTCATTGTCATCATCCAAACAAAAAATACTGGTTGTTGCAGGCTGATTAACTGAAGGGGAGATGTAGGTTTGACCACAGTTCTGCAGGCATTGCAGAGCTTCACTCCTCTAAGGAGTGCAACTTTTTGTTGCAACCCATGTTGATGTCACAGCTTTGTCTTTGTTTTTCTCAGCAAAAAGACTGGCTGAGGCATTTTCTCTCATCTGTCTCCACTTTTTGTTCTCTCCATGTTTTCCTCTTCCCTTGTGACTCTCTCTTTGCAGAGTGATGGTGAATGACTTTTAATGAATACGGGAGAAGGCACAGATTTCTTTGCCAAATAAAAATGTCTTAGAGCCAGAGCCCTGGTGGGGCATTCTCTGCTGCAAACTTAACTTCACCTCTCCCAAATTTTGCTTCTAATCCTCTGCTCTCACAGGTAGATCTGACCTGTTCATACCAAAAAACATGACAATGATTTTTCATTCTAGAAGCTTATGGTTTGGAAGGAGCTCTGCCAGCAGTCCCACATACAGCTACAGTACAAGCGTATCTGCTGAGTGCTAATCCAGCCACTTGGAGGGGAACATGTAAGCTTTGCTTATTTGCCTTTCCCTCACTTAATTACAGAGAGTTCTCCCTGAGGTTTTATGAAAATCATCTGGTATGGCATCTAAAAGACTTGTAGTAAACAAGTAAACAGAAATCTGCAGCTTAGAAGGCCAAATTACAATTTGATTTATTCTATATTCCATAGAGTTTCACTGGTGACAGTGGTTTTGTACAGGTTATAAGTGCAAAAGAATGTGACCCAGAGACAGGCTCCATGCTTCTCTTTGGCAAAAGCTGTATCCCATCTGTTTGTCACTATTAGAACGTCAGTTCATTGGCAAATGAAAAACAAAATGTACAAAAGGATGCAGTAAACTATTCCATACTATCGTCAGTACAACCAAACACAAGCAGTCATGACTCTGATAATGATGTAGCCTCTCACTTTGGCCAACTGTCAGAGGCCTTCAGTGCAACACATTTAGTGACTAAATGGTGTACTGGAGGCACATGAAATGGTGAAGTCTTTGGAACAGGAACCAAGAGAAATGATTGCATGTCTCTATATTCTATCGAGAAAATAGTGTCTTCTGATACAAAATTCCTACTTTGTGGTTCCTCTTGTTATTTAAGGGTTTTTTTGATACAATATATTATTTAAGATTCTAATTTTTTGCCTGATGTATCTTTATGTTGTGGATCTGTTTTATTCTCCAATCTAGTTGAGATGAAATGGGGTCAACTAGAGCATTTAAAAGGACCCATATTTGTAGTATCTTCTCTGTGAGCCCTGAAGTGAAGTTCAGAAGAGGTACTAAGTAGTTATTTACAATGAGCATTTAGAAGGACCACAAGATTCATGTAACCTGTTTAAACTTGAGATATCCTTTTTCTGGTGAGATGTTTTCTGATTACAATACATAGATGTCTCTTGTCCATTCAAAGGATCCAGAATCCCTCAGTGACAAATATGTGCCAGAGATTTTAGTTAACTTTCAATTACTCCTGAAGATTATGGATGTAGTTATTTAAAAAACCAAACAACCCAGCTGCAGTTGGAAATTTTTATTTGCAATATTGGAAGCTGTATTAAAGTCTGGCTAAAAGCTAACTTCCAGCTTGAGTAACCATGCTTTGAAAATCGTTTCTAAATTCCTCATCTGTAGAGCTTTAACAAGCTTTTTAAGGGGGATGGGAACCTGGACCTAGAAAACTGCAGGGCACATGCTATGTAATGTGTATAACACAAACAGTTGTGTGGTGTATAGAGGGTTAGTTCTGCTCATGGAAAGGAAGTGTTGATTCCTTTTGCAGGAGAAGGAAATCCCTGATCTAAATGTAGGGAAGATGCCCCTTTGTACCTCCATTTTATGATAATATGATCTCCTCTGCTCTGCTGGCAAATACATATGCAGTGTTCACAAACCCCTATTCACTCAAGGGAAAGGTGCAGCAGTAAAAACGAGGTATGGACTGAATGCACTTATGTGGTGTTTAGAGTGTAGAAGTCTAAATACACCTTCTGGAATGGCATCAAGCACCACGTGAAGCTGCTCAGGCCTCCAGTGGTGCTGCATTCCAGCACACCGTTAAAGCACGGCTCCCTTCCATTGCCAGTGTGTTAATCTGGGCAGGTCCACTGCCGTTCCTGAAATTAGCTAATGAGTTTGCTGCACATAAATTGCTCTGTGGTACTCCAAGAGCAGCCATACACCACTCGCTTTTCACGCAGTAAGTTTTCCATGCAGGCAAGCCTGAGTGCTGCTCTAAGTGATTTTAGTGAATGTTTTGCAGTCCTCCACGTCATGACAGCTCACTGTAGTGATAGGACAAGGAATAATGGTACAAACGAAAATAGGGGAAATTTAGGTTAGATATTAGGAAGAAATTGTGAGGGTAGTGAGACACTGGCACAGGTTGCTCAGAGAGGTTGTGGATGCCCCAACCATGAAAGTGTTCAAAGCAAGGTTGGAGAGGGTTCTGAGAAACCTGATCTAGTGGAAGGTGTCCCTGCCCATGGCAGGGAGGTTGGGACTAGACAAGCAGGTTCAGATTAAATATTTGAAGTTTTTTCACTGTCAGGGTGGTCAGGCACTGGAATAGGCTGCCCAGGGAGGTGGTGGAGTCACCATCCCTGGGGTTTTAAAAGGTGTCTGGTTCTGGGCAATGTGGTTTAGGGGTTACAGTGGTATTGCTGGGTGGACGGTTGGACTTGGTGACCTTGACAGTCTCTTCCAGCCTTGATGATTCTACGATTCTGTCTTTAAGGTCCCTTCCAACCCAGACCGTCCTCTGATTCTACGATTATTCACCTCCAGCCGCCCTGACAGTGCGCACTGCACAGAGCCGGGATCCCGAGGGCAGCTGCTGTGACACCACCTCGCTGGTACAAAGGACACACAGCTCGCTCTGTACGCGGATCTGGGACTAGTGCAGGCCCACCGGAGCTCTTTACAGCCGCTGCTTCGCTTTCTGACGCCGAGGCCTCGGCGCCCGCGGCCTGCGCTCCCAAGTGCCCGACAGCGGGTGACCCGGGGCGGCCGAGGGCGGCCAGGCAGCCCCGGG
>WEIV01000330.1:139884-167397 GCA_013390005.1 Calyptomena viridis | reverse complement strand
GCCCTGCCCGCGCCCCCAGCCCGCCGTGGGCACCAGCGCGGGGCGGGAGCGCCGGGCTCGCCCCTAAACGCGTGTTTGCTCCCTGTTGACGCCTCCCCGTGGTGCCTCCGGCCGCCGGGACAGTCACACGTTCGGATCCGCCCCCGCGCGGCCCCGCCGTGTCCGTGACCTGCGTCGTCCCGGGGCCGACGAGCTCCTGGGCCAGGTTGAAGAGCGGGTGTATCAAAACTTGAATGTTCGAGATTTGCCTTAAAAAGCGTTGTTTATATTTGAAATGTGTTTGAAAGAACTAGGCTCTTCTGCATTAATTATAATCTGCATAATTATTCCCGAGAGTTCGGGAGCTGGTTCCACCTGAGACTGTAGCACAGAACTCCAGATTTCCTGTAGGTGACATTCATCATCTAAGGCAAGTGGGCTCTGATCATTTACTGGGTGTGATTTTGCGTTCTTGTGTCCCAGTGCTACCGCGAGCTCTGTGTGGGTGCAGGAAGTCGTATTCAGTGTATTATCGACACAAGTACTGCCCAGTGGCCCAGGCTGCACACCTTTCACTTTTTCTGCTCATTTTTCGTGTGTGATTTTTGAAGATGCACATTAGAGCTCCTCAGTTATAATGAAGGACTTTATCTTCAGCCTGTATCTTGTTGCACTCTGGTTTAGTTAGGAGTAAGAAAACTGAATAACACCTGCATAGTATAAAAATGTGCCTTGTCTAGAATATTGTGTGTAAGAACATGTCCACTTTTGAATGGCCCTCTAGGTCATTACTGAAAGGTCTGTGTAGCCAACTGACCATTAATGTGGATGAACAGTAAGAGGATCTGCTGGAATCCTCTGCATCATCCCTTCTGCACAGATAGTAACCCAGTATACCAGTAATCATTGATAGTGACTTGTCTGCTTGGGCTCCTTCAGTTAATTTTCAAGGTGGTGGAACCTGGTGAAGAATAATTTCCGTGGTACATTAGTGTCAGTGAGGCCTAAAGCATAAGCACGTCTGTCGTAGCCATATAGAATTATTCCTGGTTCATGATAAGACCCCTCTGTAAGCAAGTTTAAGACTCATCTTAAACAGATCTGCTCCACTGGAAAAGAGGCCCAGGAGACCATTAATTAAGCCTCAGTTAGGCTGATGTACCAAAGTTATATTTTATCAGAGGGAAACTTTACATAATTTCTGCAAATTGGCTAAAAAAATGGAACACTTCAGATTCAGTATGAAATTATACTAAGGAACTACATATCTTAGTTACAATGGAGTGTCACAATGAAGATGTAGTAGACTTTCTATGCAATGAATATATATAATTGGATTACAACAGTATTTTCAGTTATGAAAATATTGTATTTTAAGATGGAGGAGGTCTTTTCATTTCAGCTCCCTTCTCAGAGATTCATATTTTTCTCACAAAATCACTGAAGCTGAAGGCTTATGTTTTGATCTTAGTACAAAGATGAGGAAGAACTAGTTATCCAGTACTTTGGTAAACTATATATAAATTGTAGTGTGAGAACCATAACAAATGGTAAAGTTATTTAGCCAAAACAATATGTCTATGTACTGGGATTTAAACAGGCAAACACATTTCTTTTAATTTCTGTGATGTGCTGTCCCAGTGATGCTTGGTTAAATATAAAGACACCTATTTATTCCCATTAGTCTGAAGGCAACCTTAAGTGTAATAGTGGCTTACAGCAGTACTTATGTGCAGCATTAAAGATAATACTGGAATCATGGTTGGTTGTTTTAACACCCAGACCATTGTACAACCCTGGTTCAGCTACAGGTTTGAGCTTTTAACTGCTAAAGAGCTGCTCTGGAAGACCTTGTGAACTGAGGCTTCCTTCCTGTTTAAAAATACTAAAACAGGATGTTCATGACTTTCTATCTTTAATCAGATTGAAGCTGCAACTTCCAGGTTTAGGACCCCTGGTGAAAAGTAATTTGAATTCTTGTTTAGGACTGCTTGCCTGTTGGACAGATTTCATCTTGTTAATTTGTGGTGATAGTGAGACCAAACTGTTAGAAGCAATTTTCAGTGCTCCTACTAAAGGCACTTTGTATAAAAACATGACTTAGAATGTGTATCTTGGGGATAAATTATAGAAGAATATCTAGTAATTTTCATGATAAAGACCATCATTGTAAGCACAGTGCCTGCGTAAAGTTTGGAATATTTCTGTAAGAAAAATATAATGTATGTATCATGGATTACTTGCAAAAGCAATATATGTTAGCTGAAAATACTGTGGTAAATCTATTAAAAGTTAGTACAGGAATTATAAAATGAATATTTAAATTAGGAGTATTCTCATGCTATAGAGCCTGCATTTAAACAAAATATTTGACATACATTTATTCCTGCACTCAGATGGGCTAGGATTACTACCTGACAGGAAGTTGACAATTCAGATCTGTATGATTTGGTAAGATTTGTGTAGACAGTGAATTTAAAGTGGGATGATGTGTTCTATAGTTTCTGAGCAATGCAATGACGATTGCAATGGGAGACATTACAGAACCAATTAGACCCAAGAGACATTTGCAGAGTGCAGACAGAACCATGGAGAATCTAAAGGATTTCAGTATTAGCTGGCAATATGATTTTTTTCTTTTGGTATTGCACTGACAAACACATTTTTTAATTTTTCCTTTTAGGGAAATTAGGGCAAGGAAGTGACTCTCCTGTCACTCATCATGACAACAAAGCACAGTTAGATTGAGTGCAGCTCTTACTGTAACTCACTGGCCACTGTGTATTATGACATAGTCTTAATTTTTATGAATTTAAATGGTAGAGCTATATGATCTTTAATTTCCAAATAATTTTTAAGATCCTGGGTACTTGTGGTTTTTTCACAATTAAACAACTTGTAGGTGGGATATAGGGAAACAAATCCCAGAATCTTAAACTTACGCTCTTAGATTGTTTTCTCTTCATACACGAATTACTTCTGGGACAGACCCCTTCTGTTTAAGTCTTTTTCAAGTAATACCTGTGCTATGAAATCAGCAACTTGGCAGTTTTAAAGCTGTTCCTGCAGTCTGAGAAAGAGCCAAACACATTTTTTAATTCTTGTACACTTCATGGTGCAGGAGCCCCTGGAAATGTGGAACTGCTTGCCTGTGGACTCACAGGTGAGGTTCAGTGGGCTTTCCACTGCAGTCTCCTGTGGTTTGCGCTTTTTCCAGCCTGTGTCCAAGTTAACAGAATCTGGGGAGCCTGGGTATGATTCACCAGTGCAGTAAGAGTTCATTTTGCACAATAACTCTTTGAGAAAAGGTAACAGAGTGGCTGAAGCTTGGTTTGATGTGCTGCTGTTTAAAAGAAAGTGTCTGAAGCTTTATTTGCCATAATCCTTTTTAAAAGGTACCTGGACCTTCTCAGAAACTTGTGATGACATACACTCCCACCCTGTCCAGTGGTTGGAATAATGTTTTCTCTTGTGCTGCTTTCAAGTAAGAGGGCTAATTTAATCATTATCTGGAAGCTTTCGATGGAATACTTAACTGTTCCTCCATTGTTAATTGATCATCACTTTTACTTTTTTAGTCAATATTTGTCTATGTTCTTAGTCATATGAATTAAATACCCACTAGTTTATATAGTGTCAAGACTTGTAAAATAAATTAACAGATCTTTGGTAGGTTTTATAATGGTAATTAAAGGTAAACTATTCATGAAAGAGTTTAAAGAGCATTGCCTTTATTCTGGAGTGGGCAAGCCTGTGCATGTCAGGCCTCACTGGTAACTAAAATGTGTAGATGAGATTATATGCACAAAATGTAAATGTTACTAAATTGTGCTGCTCCTGTACCTGTCTGCAGATGCTGTGAGTAGATACAGCGACCAGGGTACTATTTGGGAATCACCTTCAGTATCTCCAGTATCTGCAGATTTCCATTCCAAAAGTTACACTCAGAACCTGTCTTCTCAGGTCAATTTGGATACCTCTTATGTCATGTATTTCTTTTCTCTTTTGAGATTGTGAAACAGTGTTTTGTTTTAATGTGAACCTCCAATCTTGCAGGTGGATATGCCAGCTCGGACCTTGCCATCCTGAGGCCCTCAGAGCAGCAACTGCACTAAGGCTTCATTTACATGTGGTGGGGCATTAGAACACTGGGCTGCACAGTGCAGGTGCTGCTTTTGTAGTTCCACTTGTCTCTTATCATAGGAAGCAGTGTCACCATCATAAAAAGAGTAAATCCCTCCCCCCATTTTGTACTAATACTTGGGATCAGGCTGTTGTGGGCTGAGAGGAATTCACTAATATGTGTCCAAATAATTGTGTGAGATGCCAGCACGAGTGTGGCAGGGGAAATGCGGAGCCAGCGACGGGGAAACTCAACTGGCCCTTTGAGCCATGGCCAAGTCAGAGCAGGAGTGAGCAACAGTCTCAGACACTTATTCACAGTTCTCATTAATGATCGTGTGAATTGTCCACATGACTTTAATTTGAATAACTTTTTAATCTTAGCTTCTTTAATTATTTTTTTTATGTGTGTCTGCTATTTTTCAGTCTTTTAGCATTTTTAGGGCAGCACATTTGTGAAACTGCTCAGTGACCTGGGCTGGGATCCGGTTTAAAACTAAACTTAATTATTGACCTTTCTGCCATTTTTTTTCTCTTCCTGGACTATTTTTCAGCCAATGTGGGTCCCTAGTGTGGTTACAAATGCCTGCCAGCAGGTTGTGTTGGGGTTGGAAGGGTAAGACAGTGGAACTGAGTAGCTGGAGACAGGGAAGGATGATGCCTGTTTGCTCAGGACTCCGAATGCTGAACCACAGCCTGCAGGTATGTCTGCAAGGAGGTGCCACAGCTCATGGCAATTTTAAGCTAGTTAAGCTTAGTTATTGCTGGCAGCATAGTTGTTGCACCATAGACTACATCAAAGCTTGCCAAACCTGCTGGAGAAGTTCAGTTGCTTCTGCTGGTACCTGGGTGAGCCTGGATATGATACAGCCACATGAATATATTTACCTGAGTAAGCTCAAATATTAAGTTACAAGTTCCTTAGCTGTGTCTCAGGATGAAGTTACAGGCCATGGTTACTGACTTGCTGCGAGACCTTCCTCCAGTTTGTTCCTCTCTTACACCAATTCAGTTGGTTTGGAGCTATTGAAACTCACTCACTTAGCAAAATATGTCCTGCTGCCTTTGGGATTTTTGCCGTGTAGAATTTTTAAGCTCCACAAAATAATTTTGGTCAGAACTTAGTCTCTATTTATTGATAAATAGTAGTTATGTAATACTTTTTCTGCAAAACTGCAGGATCCACGTGTGTGTACACAATTAATATAAAAAGAGTGTATTTCACTTGTTTTCTTGTAAAGAAAGGTAGAAATTGTGGTTATATTTCTAAGTAAGATTTTTTCCTGTAGAAATAAATGTTTGTCATGATTCAAATTTTTCCCCCTTTTCCTTCAGTATTCTTCCCAAACGCATTTCTTCAAAAGGCAAAAGTTTCCATTCAAAGAGGAATTTATGTTAATAATTTGTTGAAATGTAGTCTTTTTGAGTAATATGATTTAATAAATGAATATGAGAACTCAAAATGCTTTCTTCCTTTTCCATTAGATGATACAGTGTGCCGACAGACTGAAGAATTTTTAATAGTTTTATTTCATTTTTTGATTGAAAATGGGGCTCTAGGAAAAACAACTGTGCAAATGTTAATTCTGTCTTTCTCCATCAGTGATTGCTGTGTTTTAGGCAAGTACTGTGTAGTTTCCTAGAGGAAAAAATGAAAATTCATTTTAAATGTTTATTTTGTGTGTGGCTTGTTACATCCTTGTTACCAAGAGATGATTAAATATTTGACCACCCATTAGTGTTCTCCTGTAATGTAAAGTTGGGTTGTGAACTGGTTATTTCATTGATAAACTTTTAGGGTTTGGGGGTGCAACAGGGAAGTCTCATGCATGAGTTGCATGGCAGAGTGAGTTTTGATACTGCAGACATTTACAGGTGGAGGTAACTCGTGTGCATGTATCAACTGCAGTAAGTACTTGAATGAAGAAGGTTAAGCAGTTAAAACTCTGCAGAGTTGGAGTCACTTGAAGGAGGTCAGTAGCATCTTGGATTTATCGTGAGCCTTGCAGACAGGGATCTGCATTTCAGGAAATGAGCATGTGCTTCCACTGTAGTTGGTAGAAGGTTTTGAATGACAGAACCAAGGTTGAAACTGAGATATTTTCACAGTCCCAAATGGCAGGGACAGTCTCCCGAAGGCAAATCATTGGTTTTAGACTCTATTAGACCCTTACTTTAATTACCACCTCATTACTTGCTTTACTTCCACAAAAAGTATTCTATACTGTCATTTTCCCTAAGTAACTGGAAATGTGATTGAAAGGGATGTTTAAAGTGAGACTAATTCAAGATTAAATAGTCACAAATTATATTATTGCTACATGTAAACAAATTACTTGCATATCTGATTTTATTCAGATTACTTTTCAAGTGGTAAATAATGCTTTATCACTTATATAGTGCTCTTACATCTTTAGAGTGCTTTTCTCACATTAATTAATCATCATTAAACACTCTGAGGTGGGTAGGTTAATACTATTATCCCCATTTTGCAGATGAAGAAATGTAGACTGAGAGGTTGTGATTTGCTCAAGGCCATATAGAAGAAACAAAATCAGAGCTGGGATTAGATCCATATCCCTAGTTTCTAATTTCAGAAGACCAGCCAAATTGTGAGCCACAGTTTTGAAGCAAAATACTCAAGTGAGCATGTAGAACCAGCAGACATTTGCTTGGCCTCTTAGATGCCTCACTTGAAATTGGTTTAAATGGAGACTTTGCTTTTGTGCCATGCTGCATATTTCCACTTTCACACTCACAAGTGTGGAAATGACCTCTCCTTCATTTAGGACCTCTTCCTAATCTGATGGGGCATTTTTATTTTCATCATTTTCATTGAAATTCAAGTTCATCTTAAAAATACCAGTTCCTACTTCTTTGGACTTGAACATAGCTGCAATACTCGGATACAACAGGTTTAGCATTGGTACCTCAAACTGCCAGTAGATGATACCTGTTTCAGTTTTTCACAAGCTGAGACATAAGTAAGATTCTGACCTGGCAACTTGCCTTATTGCTCTTCTGAAGAGATGAGAGGGAGGAATTGCTCTCTGTGTGCTAAACCCAGCACCTTTGTAGGCAGTGCCCAGCTTCTTAGAGAGTAACGTTTGCATGCACGCATTTCACCTCAGAGAAGGACCTGAATAAAACAAAATAGTCTTGCAATGGAGAGGAGGGCAGAACTATTTGTGCACCACTTTGATAATCGGAGAATTTGATAATCAGAGAAGCACCGCAGAGAATTAGATTGAGTTGTTAGTAATAGGAGCATGTGCACAATCAACAGGTAAGGAAGAATAACATGTAGGAAAGAGGTGCCCTTGTACAGGAGGGTGAAGACCTGCTGTGGAAAGGTGGGGTAATGTGGAATAGGTTAGAGACCCATGGGCACATACAGGTGAGAATCTGCTTTGTGCTGCAGCATCCTACTCCCCTGTCATCACTGCCAAGGGAACATTGCAAATGATTGGAGTGCCTGGCTTTGGAGTTAGGAGCTCTGGCTTCTGTTCCCAGCCCTGACCAGTGTTAGTGGTTAAGTTACTCAGCCTGCAGAATCTGTCCAGTGCTTCTTCAAAGGGTTGTGCACTTCAGCGCATGGAAGAGATTTTGAGCTCTTTGACAGAAGGTCCTGGAGAAGGAGGACTATAAATAGATGGACTGGAAAGAGAGAATGTGTTGTGGACAGAAGGAATTCTCTGCCTTGGGTCAGCTAATGAAGTCTTTGGCTGTTGGATAGGAGTTGCTTCGGTGTGATTTGGAGTCTGCACCAGCCTGCTAAGTCCCTTGTCAGATTGGCAGGATGGGACTGGGGAGCACTTAGGAAATGATGGTAGGTCTAAAGCTTGTTCTCTGCTTGTGACATCTAGAAACAAGAGATTCCCTAAAAGCAGCAACGTAGGTTTCCCTCGAAATAGCTCAGCCTAGTAGCAGTGAGAGCAGAACCAGCTCACAATCTCCAGCTTTAAAGATCTGGATTTTAATCCAGAAGGATTTACGTGTAGGGTTACAGATGCACAGGGGTGTCCCAAGGGGGTGCTTGTGGAGCTCACAGTGTGGCTCTGTCTGGTCAGGGGCTTGAGAAGCACAAAATTTTAACAAGGTGCTGTTGGTGGAAAGGAAGGAAACAAGGTATTGGCCCATTTGCTTTCTTTT
This sequence comes from Calyptomena viridis, assembly GCA_013390005.1. Classification (NCBI taxonomy): domain Eukaryota; kingdom Metazoa; phylum Chordata; class Aves; order Passeriformes; family Eurylaimidae; genus Calyptomena; species Calyptomena viridis. Next base: position 159,144 of record WEIV01000330.1, on the reverse strand, counting down.
AAGACTATGGAATGTGTTTTCTGACAGTGGATCTTGTTTTAATAACCAGACCTACGATTAGGTAATGTGAAGTTTGCAGCAAGAGTAGTTCAATAAATATTTTAGTATGCAGATGAGCCACTGATAACCATGTACATTCACAAACTCATACACTTTTATGCCTAAAAGGGGAGAATTCAGAGTTTATTTACCACTTTCACTATGATGTCTTAAAAGTAATGCATACTTGGTGGCACTAGGTGTCCAGGCAAATTGAACTCAAGTGAACAAACAAACAGGAATTTATTTTATTTACCCTAAAAGGGATTTTTCATTCTTTAATTGTAACTCTAAGTATAAATTATGTGTGGAAGATAGCTTAATGATTTTCCTGTGTTTGATTAAAGGCAAAGAATCAAAGATTTGTTTATATATTTATCTATTTGTTTCTTTGCTGTGATAAGACCAGTTGTTATCCAAACAGTGAGACTGACCTAATAAAGGACATATGCATAATTGATCTCCATCTGTTTTTCAATATTTATTCTCTCTATTCTTCTAATAGACTTCAGTTCCAGAAGTGCAGCCAGCGACATTTTTAAGGTGGTATATTTTAGCACTTCTGTAAAAAGTCTTATTTTATGCTGGCCACTGAAACAAAAGGGTTTGTTGTTGGTTCCACCCTTTAGTATCCCTTCAAGAGAGATTATATCAAAGAAGAAGAATTAAATTAAAATTGATTGGTGTTATTGATTTTTCTCTTTTTTTTTTTTAAGGAGGATAAAGGGTGATGGAAACAGCATATGCCCCTATGCTGTTTTACTGATGGACTAGTTTTTTAAAACATAAAAAGCATATGTGCCCAATTTACATATTTACTAATTAAAAAAAGCTTCCTGGAAACATTAAGTAGACTATCTTCTGTAACCTTTAACATTGTAGCTAATGGATATAGCCTGGAAATTTTCATAGAAGGTCCTCTAAATAATGTAAATCATTATGAATATGTAACTAGTTAATATGCAGCTATGAAAGGATTATCATGTAGAGGTTAATGAACATGCTGCTCTTATGGTTTGCAGGGCTTTTCTTTTTGTGCTTTTAGCTCACTTCATGCATGGAAAGTCATGTATTGGGAATGGAAAGCTTCCTGTCTTTTCCATCTTCATCTGTAATGGGGCAATTAAATTGGAACTTTCTTAAAGGATTTCATAAACACTTTTGTATGCTAAATTATGTTGTGTGCTTCACAATCACTGCCAAATGTGAAAGGATGAAGGATGTGGATAGAAGAGACTGTGACTCTTTGACCTGTCAGTGGTGGCTCCAGTGTGTGGTAGCATTGTTATCAGATGTTCCTGTGCTGTATGATTTGTACCTTTTACGGAGACTTCACTCTTAAAATGGGCTTAATATTAATAGTATGAATTAGTTTTCTGAGTTGATGTCCTGTGTAAGTCTGTAGATTTACTTTTAAACTTAAAAATAGTTAGCTTGCACATCAAGGAAGATATTTGCTGGGCATTTGATTTGTAGGAGTTTAAAGCAAATGATAAATTTAAACTTGGCTTACGTGGGATGAACTACCTGGTTCATCCTGATGGATTATGAAATAGCATAACCACAAATGTAGAGCTGATCCTTTTCATTTAAGAACTTTCTCTGTTTAAAGAGTTATTAGCTCACAAAGTAGTCCCATTTTTTACTCCTACATGAGTAGAAAGTGCAGGGTCTGAGATCTGTTCTGCAATAGCTGCACATATGCTAACTGAAAAAAGAAATGTCTTTCATTCTGTTGTTTGGGGAAAAAAAAAAAAAGAATTATCTGCTCCAGTGATTTCAGTGGTACTTCAATGTGTGTTATTGTTTTGTTTGCAAATTTTCTCATTAATTGCTTTCAAATGTTAACATTATTTTGGCTATAGGAAAACTGAAATTTGTAAAGGAAAATCTAGAAAATGTTTATATTGAGAAGATGTCTAGACATATTTAACTGCCTCATGGCTTCATTGCATTTCATATAATTGAATGAAATTGTATTATATTTTTGGTAACCATTATTCAGAGATCAGAATATTCTTTGAAAGACAAAATTTCCACGTAATCGTGGCAGAGAAGGTCACAGGTTTCAGTATTCTGTCTGTTCTATATGTAGTCTAAAAATTAACAGTTGAAAAAGAAAGAAGGCATTTAATTTTAACAATGTGCTTTATTTTGTAAAATCTTTCGTATCTCTTGGGAAAGTCTGTGGAATAAGGAATAAGTGAAATATTCAGATTAAAATTTACCTTTTTTGACACCCAGAAAGAACAGAAGGGAAGTCAGCAGCCTATCATGGTGTCAAATATCCATGTAGGAAAATAGCAGAAAGTAAATTTGTGCTTTTTCCGAGTTGAAATGACCAGTGGAAACATTTGTTGATGTACTGATAGAGGACAAATGTTTTTGATGCTGTGAGGTTCATTTGTTTTTGTTTTTAATGACTGAGGATGGAAGTTACATTGATGTGTTGTTATAATTTATGTTGTTTTCTTATTCTGCAAACATGTAACACTGAAAATAGATGGGCAGATTGCACAAGCTGCTACTTATCTCAGACCGCGTGTCACGTAATAGTTACAGAGCAGGTATTGTACCAAAATATGAAGTGGAAAGCTGTAATTTTTTTCTGTGGTTATCACTCTGCATTAGTGTGTGATAAAGTGTGCTGCTTTAGAACGACCATTCACATGCCTTTGCCCTGACAAATAAAAATGTATATAGAGACACCACCAAATCTGTAAAGCCACTGTTCTAGTTTCTGATGCATTGACATTGCAGCTGTGTGCTTAGCCTTGGTTTTTTCATGAGTAGTTATCTGTTTTAATGACAGGTGGTCACTAGCTGCCAAGAAAAAATCCAGCACTGGTAAGTAAAAATTGTTTGATTACATGCCTAAAATACTGATGAGTAACCTAGTTATGTTTTACTAAAGTATTGCTCTTTATTCTGATGAGAGTCAAATCCTGCTGGCATGTTTTGGGGATTATAGTTAGTGATAGCTTGGAATTGTTGCAGTGTACTCTCTTTAAAATGTATATATTTCTCACTGCTGTCATTAAACCACAAATACAGTGAGCCTTAGTGTTTGTACTTCTGCCTCAAGTACCCATCTCATTTGTCACTTTTGCCCAAGTAACCTTGGGGGATGAATGCTGAATTTGCCTGATTGGTGAAAAGGTGCTCCCAGGGTAGAATTACTCTTGATGTTTTCTAACTACAGAGCAAGTAGGGAAAATTCTGCTTGCCTCACTCCATGTGTTAAAACAATGTGAAAGTAATGTTTCACTGTTCTCTCCCCCCCCCAGTATGTGCTAAAATTTGGTTTGTAATACTTAAAAGAAATGGTTTGTTATGTAAAAAATTATCTCTGGGCACTTTTTTCTCTGCTGGCAATCTATGGTTAATAGAAAACATGCCTAGTAAATAATATTTTTGTATGGCATCTGAGGAAAATGTACATTTAATGGTGAATGAAATCTTATATTATGAGTTACCGTGAGATATAACAGTTGATCTTACAGATATCAAATTACGATATATCCATGCTGTGTTTACCATGATTTTACTGAGAGAACAACAGGAGCTGTCTTGATTATTGTCTGCAGGGTTATTGCAGAATCACAGCAACTGCCCCTTTAGTGGTGAGATTAAACCTTTGGTTATACACCATCAAGCATATAATATTTTAAATTTATTTTAAGAGGCTTTTTCTTCATGCCTGAAAGATCTCCAAGCAAATAATTTATATTTAGTGTGTATCAAATGTTTTTAGTTTAAATGCACATAGGCTGCAAGCACTGGATAAGAGGGAAAAAATCAAGGCAATCTATACACATCATCATATTAAATTCTGACTATTGGCTGGCAAAAATAATCTAAAACTAATATGTTTCATTTATGCTTAAAATTCAGAGGCTGCATTAATTTTCAATAAGGGGAATATTATTGAAGTGCCTGCTGGTGCTGCTGTGGTGAAGGCAGGCAGAATATCTTCAGCACATGTACTTTCTCAGGAGCTTGCAGTGTCTGCACCTGTCTGGTCCCATGTGAGATTCTGCATGTGCATTTTTTCACTAAGGGACAATATTTTTCAGAAATAAACTATTTGACAGAAAGTCTTAAAATTTGAACAGATTTTTAAATGTTTGAGAAGCTGTGACAATTATTTCCTCTTTAAAGATGGCAGAGGTTTGTGGAGTGGGCTGGGAATCTTGGCTTTGGAAGGAAGAGTTGCTCCTATGTTTGCTTTTATGCAAACTCTGGCCGTGACTCCATGAACTGGGGGGTTTTGGGCACAGAATGTCCAAAGTAAAACCTAACTTACTGATAACTTTTATATAGAAAAGCATCCATACAATCTTTACTTTATAAAAAATTATTTAAAATTTAGTACCCTTAGTTAGATCTTGATTGTGCAAGAGCTGAGTGCTCTTGTTTCAACTGAGTAATTTGTTCATAGAAGACCTTTTAAGTAGTCAGTGACACAGAAGAATGTTAAATAGAATTGGGTGAATAACAATAGGGTTATAAAATGCTCAGCTTCAATATATTTCCATTAAATTATTTTCTTTTTCATTTTTTAGTGCACTTTTTGAAGGACATTTCTAAAGCAATGAATCCAATAATGGGTCTGGTATGGGATTAAATATCTAGACATGTATTTCCCCTGCTAGGGACATGTTCATATCTGTATTCCCAGTATTTTTCCTCCCTGTTCACTTTGGTTCTTCATTGCCCGGGACAGAGCGTAGCACTGGCACAGCCCAGAGCCTGTGAGACCATCAGCTATAGGTGAAGAGGGAGTTCAGCTTCCTTCCTTAAGTAATGCTGTGTCAGGCTTATTAATTAAAAGGGTTAATTTTAATTTTATCTTGGTGGTCCAGTTCAGGATGTGGCCCTGCTTTTAGAGATTCCCATAGTGGAGGTTTACTCAGCAAAAGGCAGCAGTCCCACTGGAAAAAGCAGCATGCTTTGCTCTCTAAAGCAACATGGACAAGTGATTTCTCCTGCACCCCAATCAGATTATTAACTAAGGCAGCAGTCAGACCTTAAAGGCAGTATCTTCTTTTCAGATTAATGAAGAAATGCTGAATGACTTTCAGCCATGAAATGATGGGAATGTTTAATCCCGCTGTGAGCGGGGGGATTTTCATAGCATTCTCTTCCCATGGAATGGTCCAGGCCTTCAGCTTGGGGGTTGAGTTTGTTTTTCAGTGAGTGGTTGGAGTCCATTTCTCAAATCCAGATCTCTCCGAGGCAAAGGCTGAATTCTGTAAATAGCATTAAGTAATTGGTTGTTATTGTTGACACCAAGTTGTCATTGTGTTCCTTCCTCCCCCAAAACATCTCGGGGAGTTTTGTTGAGATTCATGAGTTTGTCCTTCCTCTTTGAAGGAAGTGAATTATGTTTTCACTCTGATTTGGGCAATGGACAGAGAAACTTGCCTGAAATATCTGGGAGAAATCTACTGTCAGAGCAAAGCAGCAGCAAGCATCTTGTTTGATCAGTTTTGTGGAATATGGCTTTAATGTCCAGGTGGCGTGAAAGCCTAAACTTTTTTAAGGACGAATTCAGCAATTTAAAATAGGTATAAAGTAGGGTGATTACACCAAAGTTCAAGGATGAAGCAAATGAGTCAAAACATAAGAGTATCAGATAATTTTTCATAACGAATGCGGAAAAAGATTTCACTCAGCTTATGAATCCAAGAAAATCAATGGTAATATTTTGAGAGTTGTGTTATCAACTATGACATTCATTTTTCAGCACATTTATAGATTGCTTTCCTGAATCATCCTCAGAAAACCTGTAATTTGCATCTTGGGTCAGCGTTGTTAAGTGTGCTGTGCTTTCAGTTGCCTTTTATTGCAGAATTTACTACCATATATATGTTTACTATTTTGAAGTACAAGTAAACAGTATCATCAAACCTGACATTTATATGTCAGTGACTTCATGCAGGAGCTGATTTCTGACTATCTTCAGAATGGCAGTGGTCCATTAAAAGACTTTTTCCAGACAAATTTAAGTATTTAAGAATGTCTTCACAAAGTAAGGCTTTTTAGAGGGAGTGTAGTTGCTTGTTTTGCACACAAAGGAAAATCCCTGCAGCCATTGAAATGCTGCCTTTTGCAAAGTCCTATGAAGAACCAGGAGTTTGCCATGGGAATACTTTGTCTCAGTTCTCCAAGCCATTTCTCTCCTGGGTAGCAACATGTAGCATGAGTCTTTATTACACTTTGAATGGAGAAGTAGCAGAAGGGGTGTTCCTAACCTGTAGTGTCCTTGTTAGGGGTTGATGACGTGACAATCCTGGTGGTTGAGCCATCTTTCAGAAGTATTGACTCCTAGTAGGAACACAGAGTTCATGTGAAAATCAGAATTAATTAAAATTTTGTCCATTTATGTGAGTTCAAACCAAGGTCATGAGTTCTTTTATTACAACTGATACTTTGAAGAATTTGCCTCTTATAAAACATAAACTGGATTTTCAGTTATTTTTCTTAATATTGGTGGTGTTATAACTTTAACATGGAGTGAGATATGCCAAATCCCAGTGAAAGAACTGATTCTTTGCACCATGAAAAATTCGAATTCAGAAAGAGACGTGCACAAGCTTAATTAATCGTGTACCTATCTTAATACACATGATTATAAAATAGCCTATTATATGTATCATCCCATGTCTTTTATAAGTTATTAATCTATCATGTATCTACCTATCATTAATCATCATCTATCTATCATTAATCTATCTATGTACTATTTTAAGAGTAAAATAGTTTATTATTCTGTAGTTTTGTGTGTTGTTGATCTATTAGCACAAAAATAGTAACTTTACCTGTGAAATTGAATCAACTTGGATTTGTCAACAGGAAGAAGGTGGAAAGTGATTATGAGGCTCTTCAGGAACGACTCCATACGTTGCCTGACAAACTGTCCTATGATATCATGGTATGTAAACTGTAGAGGTCACACAAGAAAATGGGCTAAAGCTGTTAGTAATGGTGTGGCTGCACTGGCATTGAGGTGTTAGTCAGTACTTAGTAATGTTACATTTATTATGATAGTAGTTAAACCTTTGCTTTTGTTTCTTTCTCTTTTCTTGGAAATCATTATAAATTACAGTGTTACTGACAACTGAGAGCTGATGACATAAATGCCTAACACAAAACCTGACATGTTTGATATGTAAATCTATTGTATAGAAAACTATAATTATGACTGAATTACGGTACATAGTCATTTCCTGAGAAGAAAGTGGCCATAGTATTCCCTGATTCATGGAAATAAACCCCAGAGCATTGATTTTTACATAAAGAGGTGCTGCTAATTTTTGTTCCACCGATCTTCCCATTGACATAGCGATCTTTTCTGTGCTTTGAATCTTCCCTAACAACTGCACAGCTCCATGTGTAAAATTTGCCCTGTTGGCTTCAGCTTGCCAGAATTTTGTGCAAATTGTCTTCTTTTTTCTTCTTTTTTCCTCTTCCCTTCTCAGGTCCAATTCAAGATACATCTCTGAAGGGAGGGAAGTTGTACTGTACATAAGTGAGTGGCCTATTTCAGCACACAGTGCCTGCTGTCTTCCTTGGCAGCCTGGCTCAGACACAGAGTTGGGTTGTTAGTAAGACAGCATTGGAGTACACTTAGCATGTAGGAAAAGGAGTGTTTCCCTTTCCTCTGTTGATGTTGCAGCTCTAGTCCATTCATTGTATGTATATGTGTCCACATGATGTAAAGCAAAAAGACACTGTTGTTTCAAAGCATAGAAACCCCCTTAATTTTTTTCCGAAAGCTGGATAGGGCTTATTCTTAGTTAAAGCATCAATGTCAACTCACATCTGTTATTTTAAATGTATATAAATAGTTCCTACCCTGTTAGCCAAATATTTTCATATGTTTTCAATTGTGCTTTCATCATTTTGGGGGAAGAGTGAACAGGCAACTGTTGCAATCTGCTACTTTAAAACCAAGTCAGAGAGGGTACATGTATAGGAAAAGCAAGTGCTGCATCATGCCAAGGTCCTGCTTGCTGGAGAATGGCTTGAAGCACTGGTACCCTCCTTTTTATTGAAGCTTTCCAAGGAGGCGGATCCACTAGGCCAGGTGCTCTGCTTCAGCACAAAGGCAATGAGAAAGTGGCTGTGCTGAGGAAATGAGGAAGGAGGCAGAGGAATAAAGTAGAAGGAGCTGATGCAAACCGCCTGAGACAGATCTTTTTTTTACCCTAAGAAAGAGAAAACTTGAGGTGAATGTGGTTTTTTCCCTTTTGCCCCATCCATTTTAAATTTAATTTGGTTTTGATCTCCCAATTTCTTTGCAATTGAAGCCCAAAGGCAGCCAGGCAGGTGGCAGTAGGGCTTAGGGTCAGGATGTTAGGGGTTGGGGTGACAGTGGCCAAGGCTCCTCCTCAGCTGTAGCACTCGCCCAAGCACTGTCTGTAAAGTGTGGGTGGTAGAAAGTGTCTGAAGTCATAAAACCAGTGCCCTGTATGTTGCAGTGCATGTTAAAATGAGAGCTACATGTTTGAAGAAGCACCTGTAAAATTATAAAATGTGTTTATCACCAGTGTACTCCTGCCTGAAGTGCTCTGCTTTTATCTATTGTCCTTGTGCCTGGAGAGTCGTTAGAAGATGAGTATTGCTTGAGGTTGAGATGTGCAGACTGGTGTGTGACACAACAAAGTGACATTAAGCACTGTCCTAGTAGCCCCACAGACTTACACTGGAGTTTCTAAGTAGTTACTATTAGCAAGACAGATATTGAGAAAAGCAACTCATCTTTTGGGTTGACCATACCTGTTCAAGTATTTTAAAAATGTTGGCAAAGCTAATCTGGCTTTTATTAGGAAATTAGTATGTAGTCTGCATATAACAAATATGTAACTCACCTGAACAATAATATTTATATTTTCAAGGTTTAAGTGAATTTGTTTTTCATGCAAGCATTCAGCTGTACTGTAGTTTTATGTCGCAAAACAACTTGTCTGGTGAAATACAGCTTTTCATGTTTTGTAAGTACAATACTAAATTCAAATGGATCTGGTAATTTAAATATTTATGAAGGGTTAGTCATTAAATAACTGCTGTAGAATTTTTTTTTAAACTCTATATTTTTCCTTTTTTTTTTTTTTTAATAAGACATATATGGCTGTCTACGTTTTATTTTCATTAGTGATTTTTAGCAGTTTCTTCTGTGTCTTTGACAGGTACCTTTTGGTCCTCTTGCCTTCATGCCAGGAAAGCTTGTCCACACCAATGAAGTCACTGTTCTGCTTGGGGACAACTGGTTTTCAAAATGCTCAGCAAAGCAGGCTGTTGCACTGGTTGAGCACAGAAAAAAACGTATGTATGATAATTTAATAGTCACAATTATGTATCTTTGTATTAATATATAAAATTAGTAACATATACAGTGCTCTGGTTTTTTTGTGGGCTCAAAACCAGTAGTCTCATTCCGATGTAAGAACAATTTTGCACCTTATTTCCCATCTTTACTTGATAGTTGATTGGTTACTTCCAATTAGGAAAAACAAACCAAACTAAAAAGCCCTTTTCACTTTTCTTTAATGTGGCAAATACTGTGTTCTCTCCCAGAAAGTGGGCACCACATTGTGCTTTTGCTCTTGGTTACCTTACTCACTGTGTTTTGTTCCCATGTTTCTTATTTCTTTGCTGCCTTGTCCTCTCTTTTGGTTGGGGTTTTTCTTGTCCATACACTTCTCCAGCTCTCTTCTCCCTCTATACATACTTTCCTTGTGCTTGTTGGACTTTTTTATTTCTCATTTGCTGCTCAGCTGCATTTCTGCCTCCTGCCCTTGGTGTTCCTATCTATTGGTGTGGAGTGATCCATTGGATCTCCCCAGATAAGTGTAGTTGATCACCACCAAACTGATGTTACATAGCAGCACATCACAGAGGCAGATGGGCAATTCCTCATTTTTTTCCCAGCTCTTTTTAGTTGGTGGTGAGATCTTGGCTTTGAAGAGCCAAGACCACCAGCAAGAGTTGTGCATGGCATACTTTGGAACCTCTTTATGTTAGAAAGAATGAGAGCCTAAAATATTTGATGTAAGTGTCAAAGAAGAGCACAAGAAAATGGAAAATAAATTGATGCCTGTTAGCCTTTGCAGTTTGCTTCAGATAAACATTTGACTTGATTTTCTCCATATTGGTTTTACCTGTCATCTGCCTCATTCCTCAGTGAGTGCTCACTGCAGCTTTGCCTCATGTATGTTACAACTACCACAACTATTTACACTGGAGCTTTCTTTGGCTTCAGATGTCCCTGTTGTTGCAGGACACATCTGTATATCCAAAGCCATCCTGCAGCAGGACATACTAGAGCTGCCCCATCTGAATAAGGGGTTTTTTTTCAATTCTGTGCAGGCAATATTTGTGTAAGAAAAGTTGAGGGTTTTTTATACAAATTCATTTGCTGTTTTACTTTAAAATATTCCTTTATCAAGAGCATTGCCAAAAGTATGTAATTTGTATTTTACCTATTATCTTTCTTAATCTGGTTCTCCTGACATTGCTTTGCAATTTTCTTTCTTACTGAACTGAATCTACATTATTTATTTTGACTCTTGTGAGATCTTAGGTCCATATCTTTTTCCTTGATCATTTGATATTTTTTTCAGTGCTGCAGAATATTTTTGTCACTGTTACATTCAGTGAAATCATTTGACCTTTGCATAGCAGATGTTTGAACATTAAGTAGTCTGCTGGGAGACACACAATAAATGCTGGATTCTTTCCTTTATGGTCCTTTAAATTGCATTTAAAATACAAACTCAGAAATATTAATTTCTTTTAAAGCAAAATAGTCATTGCTGCTGGATATAAACCCTCCATTCAGCTGATAGTTCACTTCAGCTGTGTGATGGCTGCCAGTGGGAGGCTCCAAAACACTGATATTAACTAAAAACTTTTTTTTGAAAGGACTATTTTCAGTTTGGGATGATAAAAACCATATTGGTACATACAATTCTGAAAAAAAGATACTTCTTTCCTAGGTACACTTTTCTCCCTTTAAAAATACAACTAACTTAAACTCTTTAAACCATTTTCATACTAAATGAATGCAACTTAGAGAAGAGCATTGGAAATTTTGTTAGTTTGTTCTAATTAGAGAAGAAGTTATGTATGTGAAAGACCTGTAAGCCATTGCTATACAGTGTGGATTGGCTGCTGGTGGCACAAATGTGCAAGGATGATGTTTGACAAGTATTAAAGTCCCTTTTATGTCTTTATTGCACTGTAGCTGCTTTCCTAGGTTTGACTTGTGGTTTCACTGGTATTGGTGAGCACGGGTGCTGCACAGTTTACAGGGTGGTGTGTACTGGGCATTATCATTCCATTGACACAAAAGTGATTCGATTTTTAGTACTTAATCTTTTTGTTTTGGACATAAATTCCGTGAGTAGGTCACACACTGGAAAAGAGGGCATGCTCTCTGCAGGGGATTACACTGTGAGCAGTCCCAATGTCCTGCGTGCCAGGAGGAAGGTCCTGACATGGCAAAGCTTTTTTAAGCATGTGCTTAAGGCCAGTGTGTGCTTAAAGGCTTTGATATGTAGGAATTGGGGTCTGAACAGAGCAAAGAAGAGCTCGTGCCGAAATAAAGCTGGCAATATTTGTTGATGGTTTGTTTCTTCAGTGACCTATATTTTTTTTATCCAATATTAATCTGTTTAATTTAGATGGGTGTTTTTTCATAAGTAGCTGGTCAAATCTGTTCAGAAAACTGAAATGAACTTAATTAGTATGGCACTAGTAATCCAGTGCTTTAGCAGAAATTAGGAAACAAATACAAGACATTTTCTTTGCATGTCATATCTCGTGTCTCACTCTCCTGAATGGTGAGGAGTGGGAGAGCATCTGTTCAGGGTTTAAGTTTTCTAGTGGGACTGGCTCTTAAGTAGGAAAGAGTAAGAGATTCCTTTAACTCAGTTGTGAGTTTCTTTCTTGCTGGTTCTGGGGAGTTTTTGTTACTGTCTGACTAATCTTGTGTGGGTCTGCCCATTGGAGACCTCTGGCCCTGTTGGCCTTTGAGCACACCAGTGCCCTAACAGTTAATTTAATCAAGGCTCACAGGACATTTTCTTTACAGTTATATTCCTTCTGTGTGTGTTGGATGCATACAAGAATAGAGAATATGAATTTGCATGCTTAAGCAGCAGTACTGTCAGATAAATCAAACAATATCAGTGAGTATAAAGCCTTGGAAGTTAGGGGTAGCAGTAAGAGTGTACTATATATAAAAGCTTTAAATATTACTTAGTACTAATTAGGTCATCCTTTTTGTCTTAGTAGTTTTGTTAAATTTGCTTTTTAAAGGAGCACAAGTGAAAAAATGTTTGCTTCTATGGAATAGAGAAATGCCCAGCTACAGCAGATTAATTTCTTGGTTAAAATTTATTTAATTGAAAGGAATAATTGAAGGGTGACTGTACTGAATTTTAAATGCACTTTAACTGACATAGCTGTAGAAAGCCCTATTTTGGGGATACATTTTTGTTTGCTTAGCTTTTGATTTAGATGCAGACTGTTCAGCTTTGTGATTGGTTGAAATGTATTTGGTAAAATTTGGGACAGTCACTCATGTCAAATGTTACTTTTTAATAAAATATTGATCATGTCGTCTTGAATAATATTTGAGTTGTTTAGTAGATCTCTAATTTGCTGTGCATTTTTTTGACATTCTAGGTGTTCAGTTAGTCCTCAAACTGTTAATAAATCTAATGAAGTTTATGGAATTGCCAAGTATATTTTTAATTGTTTTAAATTCATTGTAGTCTGTTAAACCAGGTAGTCCCGATAATGGGAAACACTTTACACATATGTTTGTGTGTAGAAATGTGAAGAAATAGTGAAGTAGATTAAAGGATATGCACACCAAATTCCATTAAAATAAAAGAAATTAGCTTTTTAAGTATGTCACAGTTTAGCACAACAATAATGCAATTGTAGTTTTTTTCTCCTACAATTATCTTGCTTAAGGTACTTCATAATATTTCTGTTCTCCTCAAGGCAAGACTGTATTGTCTCAGAATTCAAAGAGGGAATAAAGATTCTTTTTGTGAATATGGGATTATATCTTTTACGTGTTTGTGGTGATATAAATTACATTTTTTCTCTATATCAGTAATCGCATTAATTCTTTAAGATGGGAAATTTTTCATTACAATAGTCCCTGTGGTAGTTACTATAGAAAGAAATTAAATAGATTTTTCTCGTAAATATTTGTGGATTAATTCAGTATGCTAGGTGTTCCAAGTGTCTAAACACACTAAAAGGTGGGAAATTAAAACATGCACACAGAACTAGGAGTGGTTTTACTGTGTTAAAAATTTATCAGATAAAAAAAAATCCCACTTAAAGGAGAATTGTTGAACTACTTAGCAATTGTGTCTTCAGTATATGTAAGAATACCCTTGCAGTGTCATGCTGCAAATGAATTCATGAAATGAAAATACTGATTACATTAACATACAGCATTGTGATAGTACCCAATTGTAAATTGCAGTATGTAACCTTTAATACAAATATTTGTGTCAATCAAAATTGACCGATAGCTCAGTACACAGGGTGTAAAAGATACCATTGTTTTTAATAAGATGACCCGGGTGGATGAGGACCAGTTTGAATTTGTTCCTTATCAGCATTTCCAGAAAAAAAGGATATTGTCTCCAAAACACATGATAGAAAGGCTTTCCATTTCCCATCCGTGATTGAATGAGACCTTTAGAGGTTTCAGTGTTTCATCCAAGGGTGAAAATAACTTTCTTAATATTCTAAAGAATGTAGCATAACTTGCCTACTCACATTTTTTGGGGTAAAGAACAAAAAGTGCAGGCAATGTTACAAAGAAATCTAGCTGTTGCTTTTCTTCATTAAAAGAAAAAAAGTTATTTTTCTGCTCTTTTTCTGCATGCCAGAGAATTCTGTTTCACTGTGCTTTTGAACTTTTTTTTTACCATTTTTTGTGATTTATCACTTTTTACTTTGATAACCTCCATCAGTTCCTTCCTTACCCTTGTTAAGTTAGGAGCTGATTTGGTGGAGTGCTAAGTGCTCTAAATTTGCTCTGCAGCTCCCAGGAGGTGTTTGGTTTCTCACAGGACCACAGGCTGGGTATTGTAACCAGAACACAGTGGAAGAAAGTACAGAGCATAGACTCCTTTCTGTGAGTTACATACTGTGATTCAGAGAAGCCCCTACCTTTTTATAATTCTTACTGGGCAGCAGAGGAGTTGTCTGAATGCCACCCTCCTTCATTTAGGAAAAATTTAAATGTATTCACATACTTCTAGCAGTTACATAGGTGTGTGAACCTAAGAGAGAAAGGCATTGCATTTACTTAGTGTTCCTAAAGCCAAATTGCCTATACAGATTTTTGCAGAAGAAAATCCAAATTACTTTGGGTTCGATACCAAGGGAACATGGAAAACAGATTGAAGATTGTCTTTAAAAGGTGCACAGCTTCTGCACAAAGGATTGCATTGCATTTTAAAGAACTGGTGAAGTTGCTGCTATAAGGAATGAATTTCTGTGTCTTGTTGCAAACACAAAGCTTAAATCCATATACACAAAAAGCCATGAGGATTCTGTTTTTACTCTTAAATGCATTTCTGGAAAAATGAACAGAAAAGAACAGAAGAACAGAGAAGGGTGTTTTGAAAAGCTTTTAGTAGATGCTGCTTTCTGCAGAATTGCAGATCTTGTTTCAGGTAACCTGTGATAGTTTGTTGGAAAATTATTGGCTACAAAAAATTGTGTTGCTGATTAAATATATATTTACTGAAATACATTTAAAAATCCTCAGATGATTGTTCTACTTATGCAGACCCTTAAAAGTAAGAAAATAAGTAACACACTTAAAATAGCATATCATAACCCACTAATAGTACCTTTAATTGTGCTGTAGTGCTGTACGTTTGCAGGGAAATACCTGCCATCTCCAAAAAAATTCAGGAGTGAAGCATGTGCCTTGGAGTTGTGTGGTATTTCACCCCTAGCCTCAGTAACATTAATATGCTCTGTTAACAGACTGCATGGTAGGTATTCTTGTTTTGTTCAGAGTCAATAATAATTGGTCTAGAAATTGCTGATCAAAGATTCTGCATGCAAAATGCTGTTCTGTACATGGGTCTCCCATGTACCTTCCCTTCTGCACCTGGAATGGGATGGTGGCAGCCCAGCACCTCCATGGTGGAAAATGCCAGTTGTTGAGGTACTGCCTTCATACTGTACCTCAGGTTCTCTCTCTGGAGGAACTGAGTCATTAACTGAAGTAGGTGGTTGTTCCTGGCCTGTTTCAACACTCTCTGTATATATAACTGTCTTAAGACTGGTTACCTTCTTGAGAAACTCTGTTAGGCCACGGGGAGATTTTAACTCTAAATCTCAGTTGCATACAGAATTTTTTGATATATTTAATCTAAAATTTCTTTCCCATCACCTATCCTCAAAAAAAGTTATTTCCTAACTTTTACATGGTTTTCTATGTTATATCCATGAGACTCCCCTGAAGAGTAATGGAACCTAGCAAGGTACACCGAGCTTCAGCTCTGTCTCAGTTTGTCCTGTTTCACAAAGTCTGACTTTTCAAAATAGATCAACCTGTTCTCACTATTCTTGTCTGTTCTTACTATTTAAATCCCAGTGTAACACACAGTTTCCAGAAGTAACTAAAATAATGTCTATGATTCCCCAAATCCTTATAGACAACACTCCAAGGACATTAATGTCAAACTCAGATAATTAAAATTTGTATCCAGCCAAGCTAATTAACCCATTAAAGCCAAAACGCATAGATGAGAATTTGTGTCAGTTTGGCATTAGTACGTTGTCATGTCGTGTAAAATCTGGCTTCGGTGGACTTCATTTCAACAATATGAAATGTGTTCCCCAATTATTTTTTTCCTCTATTTGTAGCAAGCAGAGGGCTGCTTCTTAAAAATGACTAATCATGGTGTAAGGAAATCCAGTCAAGTCCTTTCAGACTAACAAGGGAGCTGGGAAAGAGTAATTTAAATGTAAAGAAATCTTGCTGCTTGTAAATATTCAAATGCTGCTGTGTAGAGGAAATCTACATATCCTGATTTCTGGTTCAAATACCTTTTCCTTTTGGCAGTCCTGGAAAACAGTCCTGGAGGCTCTGGCTGGTCTGTGGTGCTGAACCATCTTTCCAAGTCGTTTAGCTGAGACATGTAAATAGGAACTACACGGGTTCACCTGAAAGCCATGTCAGACTTTGCTCAGATTATTGGATGTGACAAAGTTGGACAACAGCCTCTGGTTCAATCCGCCTTAAAAGGCTCTAAGAAGCTTAAACCACGGGGTAGTAAGAGGAGGAGACTGTGGAGCCTCTCTTATTCTACCGATACTTTTGTGGGGGTCTCAATTAATAAAAAACCCCCTGTAGTTTGTAGAGTGACTCGTTTCTCACTAGTTACTGTACGTTTTAAAATTCAGTGAACTGCAATGGAGGCTCTTAGAGTGCACAGGGGCAAGTTTAAAACACGAAACCCTGAGCTGGCCCTGCAGCTGGGTTCATGAGCCTTTTTCCATGACCCTTCTTCACTGAGGGGCCTGACCAAGGGAAGGTCTCTCCTCTGGCCAGGCAGGAACCTCAGTTTTCTGCTGGCAGGGCAGGCATGAGCAACCCAGCAGGGCTGAGTGGGGACGTGGGGACAGAGCGTCGTGGTAATCCCAGCTGTCCGCTGCCGTGCTGTGTGGCCTGGGGCAAATCACTTAAACTGTCTGTTTCTTCATCTGTAAAATAGGAGAGAGTAATACTTACCTCCCTCACAGATTAGTTAATGCTTGTACAGCATTTTAAAATAAAACACCGTGTGTAACTGCTCAGTGTCCTTACCTAACAGAGCAAACCAACGTGCTCCCTTCTGGAAAGCAGCACTGCAGTCTGGTGCTCCAGAAGCAGCGTAACCTAGATGGCTGTTGAACAATATTTAGATATGCAGGCAATGAGTGAGACACTTGTGGTGTTTAAGGAACAGCTGAGCACCAGCTTTACTCTGAATGTAAGATAAAAACTTGGGGAAAATTGGTCCCAACTAGATGCTTATGTATACTGAGACTACCTTCAAGAGCTGAAGGCACAGATGGAAGCATTTTGTAGGAAAATGATCACCACCTCTCTTTTATTTGGACTTTAGAGGGTGCATTACACACCAAAAAAAGCTGTGGGCAATGTTGATATGGATTAACTGATAATAAGAGCTGCTGTGTCTGGTGGAGGAGGATTCTTCGAGGTGGCTCTCAAAGGTACAATGTAAGGGGACCAGGACCAGGACCCCGACTGTGTGTGGAAGGAGCTGTGTCCTCTGCTGGGTCTGTGTTGGCACCCTCGAGACATCAGATACTTTTTGTAAATGGTATTTCATCCAGGAGGAAATGGAAATGCAGAGCTTCTTTCATAGAAGAATCTTAAGCTATTTCTTAGAAACATCCTAACTAATGGAGATGTGACACATAGGTTGCTGTTTGGTTTAAAGGTTAATGCTTTTGAAATACCCCAGAAGTCTGAGCTGTGTCTTTGTGTTTCTTGTTGGAAAAGATGAACTTTGCTTGAGTAGCCTTTTCCAAAATGCATAAATTTTTTTATAAGCTATTTACTGCAAGTAATACATTTTTAAAGAGTTCTTTTTGAGACACTGTGAAATTTCAACAGGGAAGAAATCATACAGTAATGAATTTGACAAAATTAGGATGAGAGTAATCTCACACACTTGGTGGTAGTTGTGTTTTGCCTTGACTGTTTTGTGCATAATTCCCTCTTTGCATGTGTGGAGTGGAAGGAGGGATCTGAACCTGTTTGTTGAAGTCTGAGTCACTAAGTAGATTTTATTTTGTAAGTACAAATACAAACTCATTTTGCCTACTTAAATGCATTTTTGTAATAATTTTGTGGTTATTAATATATTTTCATGCATCCTTATTTGAAAGGCCTGTTGTTACAAGAAATGCAATCTCTGAAACATTTACAACTGCATACCCTAGCCAGAAAACTGTATGGGGAGTAGCTGCACATGTACTTAAAACTTTTTAGGATTAGCCTCAAGACCAGAGAGATACTTCATTAAATACTAAAGTTAACAGGCAAAAGGAGAGTTAAGAGTAAAAATACTGAGAAATACTTTGAAAATGATTTTTCAATTGGAATATTTTGTGGTGGTTTTCCCTCATTATACACTCTTCTCTGTAGAATGGGAAGAGCAGGGTGCTCTGCCATACTTGTATACTGTGAAAATAAATAATTTAGGGTAAGTGAGGTTTTTTACATGCTACAGTACTTTGAATCACGTAAGTGTCATTAATAGAGAGAAGCAGTGCTGAGGCAGGAGCTGTGAGGTTCATGAAGTGAGCTGTTGCTTAAAAAAGTTACTTGGAGTGTGACTTTGATGACCTCGTGCTAGAGAAGATCTCTTTGCCTCCTTCTTAGTATTGTATGAGACATCATCTTCTTGTATTGCTTTAATGATTCCAGAAAAGAGTTTTAAAATAGAAAATCAGCTTACTTCTTCACAAAGGCTTTTAGCTCCTTCAGGGTATATAGGACCAGTAGGTGCAAGGTCTTAGAGATCCTCTGTTGAAACTAATTTATGTAGTAAGTCTTCCCTCCTGAAAATTTGCATTTGTATTAGTTTTGAGTTGAACAAAGAGTGCAAGTCTATTAATATTATTAGTATAAGGCTTTAATTGTGCCCTCTTTCCCCCAGTTCTTAAGTCTTAGCAAAGCTGTGTTTCCTTTTCAGGCGGTTATGACCTTCTTCTTTTGCAAATTAGTTTGTTTTTTATGATAACTTTAAGGTAAAAGTGAAACTTCAGTTTTTAATATTTTATAAATTGCTGTTGAAAGGGTTCATTATTTAATTGGCACGAGGGGATATAGAAAGCTGTGTCTCAAATGAACTAATGTCTGAGAACTGGGTAGTTCTTAAAGTAGGTTTGCAAAGTTGCAGTGAAGCATAGTTGCCCAGACAGAAGAGCTGTCTGCCTTCTGCTGGGTGTTGAAAGTACAGTTATTAGGACATGAGCATATTTCACTTGTCCATCATAACAGAAATGTTTGAACACGGTAACAGGAATGAAGTTTCAAAGGATTTTTAACAGTGTGGTTCAAATACCAGTCTTAATTTCGTCACACTAAAACAGACTTTCCACCTGGATGTTATTTTATTTAGAAGACTTCTACTGAAAAAAGAC
>WEIV01000330.1:122384-134884 GCA_013390005.1 Calyptomena viridis | reverse complement strand
CAAAACAAGTATCCTGAGCATCTCATTAGTTTCTAGCTAACTCTCCATTTTCTGGATTTTAATACTTTGCTTTTTTTTGTTTAGTGCATAAAGTAAATGGTGGTGTTTTGTGGTAACAGTGAGTGAGCACAGTGAATATTGGTACAGAAAGTGGTTACCCTCTGTTGTCTCTGAGATCTGACCTGGTTTCCTAACTGACAGAAATGTTAGAATTAGGGAGGGAAATACCTGGCATGTTGAAGCACTTGGTTGTGTTCAGGAAGCCGTGTGCTTACCTTAGTAGTCAAGTCAGTGGTTAATACTGAAGGGTAACAGAAAGAAATTAGGAGGGCACAATTTGAAAATCAAATTGAAATAGATTGTTAACTAATCCTTCCAAATTTTATTTATTAATTTTGTAATTATACCAGACGAAATCCTCACAGGCTACTCTGATTGCTTGGCTTACCTCAATTTATATTCAAATCTCAATAAAATACATTTCAGCCTTTTCTTAACGAGATGATGAAAAGTGAAAGCTATCCCGTGAAAGAGTAGGGGACACACATTCCAACACTACTTGCAGTCACCTGTTTGCTTTTTAATGTTGCTGTTGAATTTGTATTTAACTCAGGATTAAAGTATAAGCTGACGTATTTGAATAAGGATATCTTTAAGCCATGAGTTCTCAAAATTTAAAAAAAATGGCTGCACGGTTGGTTAATAGAGATTTTAAAATTGAAGGATGCTGAGTAACAAAGACATTGTATTACTCTTGATTAGAATCACAAAGCAGTTTCAAAAAGACCCACAGAGATACTGGAGTCCCACTCCACAAACAAAACTTTGGGTGTATTTTTGGCTCTGATGGAAGGGGATGGCTCTCATTCCTGTAAAGAGGTGCAGGAGCTGCGTGGGGGTGGTGATGGGCAGAGAGCAGGGAACTTCCCTTGGGAACCTACCTGGCACCATGCAGGACAGCCCTGGGGAGCTGCTGGTGTTGTGGAAAAGGGGGGTTATAGAAACAGTCCTGCCCTTCAGCCAGACAGGGCTAAAGCATTAGTATTGTTGGCAGGCAGTTTGTTCCCTATGTGCTAGACAGCACTCAAACAGGAAAAGGTATTCCCCATCCTCAATGAATGCACCGTTTTACGGGGTAACAAAGCTTTTAAATGCCAGCAAGAACTTGTCAGTGACTACCATTTGCTCACAAGTGTGTATCTCAGGTCACCTCTGAAGCTTTAAATGGGGTTTATGTTTATTATTTCTGAAGGGCAGATTTTTTATGCTTTTCACAGTGATTCTTTTTCACCAAATAAGTGATTCGTAATGACTGGATTTGGGTCAGATTTTCCAGTTTACTCTGGAGATAATTTTTAATGGTCTTCATTGTAAATTGAAAAAAAAAATCCAAAACAAAAAGACTCTGCTTTTAAATATAAGTGACTTTATAAAAAATGAGCTAAAGGAAGAAGTAGGTTTGTTTTCCCAGTTAATAAAACATGCTGTTAATGGGACAGTGAGCAAATGTCACATTCACATGTTGGTATCTATCAGAGCAAATCAAAATCTACTGTTTGGCAGAAGAGGTAAAAATCCCCACATTGTAATAAAACTGTCACAGGATCAGTGTCTCCTGCTTTGTAAATAAACATCTCTGCTTTGCCTCAGTATTTCTGTAACATCCGGAGACTATTATCCTGTGCTGGTGCTCTGGTTCATTGACAGTTTCACTTAAACAGTTAAACAATAATTTGAAATGGAAAATGTTCTGCCCATATTCCTTAATTCCTTTGTTTTTTTTTTTCCCCCTAGTGTTTTTTGTTGGAGATTTTTTTTGTCAGTTGCTTTAGTAATTGCATCTTATTTTTTGTTACACAGGAAAATACCGAACTGCTCACAGACCTCATTCAAAGCCAAAAGTATCGAATGTTTTTGAGGTAGATTTTCAAGCAAATGGAAGTGATACAAAATCAATGGGCCGTTTTCAGTCAGAGGAGGAACTGTGGGCCCGCTTAGAAGAGCTTGAGAGACAAGAAGAAATCCTTGGTGAACTTGACAGGTATAGTGCTGCTGTGGCACAGGCAGGACTGGAGTTCAGGAAACTGTAGGTGTGTGATGCTGTTGGTGCTGTTGCACTCACACTGTGAGTGCAAATAGCTGTCCAGACCAATGCAGTTAAAATTATAATAGATGGAAGAAGGGTGGAACATGAACAAAGCAAGCACTGGAACACCAAAGCTGCCAAAATCTGCCTCTGTGCTACCACAGCAGTCCAGCATTCTAGTATTTATTCTTTAAGATGATAGCAGAGGGGGAAGTGAAATTCATGCCCCATGTGCCAGGAAAATCCATAATTTCCAATGTGGGAGTTACGCATTTAGTGTTTAATGACACCCTTAAATCTATTCTGATTCCAAAGTGATACATACATGTGTTGTTAGCCATGATGTCACAGTTTTGGTATTTCCAGATGACATGGAAAAGACCAAATCGTTGTTTGAGAGTAGAAAGAAGTTCCACAGTCTGGCTGAAAATACAGTACCTGGCTAAAGAAAGTTGTGTACAGGCTTGTTCTTTATTTTGTATGTTTGTGCCTCTCAAGAGCATGAATTGCTTCAGTTCACTTAGATATTTTTCATTCCATAGGATGCCTGATACAGTTGAGACAAATGGAGAAGATGCAACTTCTTCTGAAGAGGAGAAAGAAGATAAGGGAACAGATCTGAATGGGACATACAGGGCAGAAGACTGTATTACTCAGGGCAACTTCCATAAAGATGTAACAAATTCAGATTTGTTTGGGGCCCAAATTAATGGCTCTAATTATTATCACAGTGATGATGAAGATGATATAGATGTTGGAGATAACTGTGTTCCAACTATTTTTTTCTCTCACACTGTTGAACCTAAAAGGGTTTGTATTTCATTATTTTTGTATTTTGCTCAAGAGATTACATAAAACATATACCATATCTAAAATAGAAAATTGTACATCATGTAGATAAAGTAGAATGCTACCTGTAGGTGACATTTGGATATTTTTCAAATGCTTGAAACCCACTGTTTAAATCCTGCAGTTCTGAATATAGTATTAAAAAGTGATCTTCAGATGTCTGTTTTGCTGTTCTGGCTTCAGGCTGTTTTTAGAGGTAATATGCTGTCTAGGAGTTTTTAAAATTACCTTTTACTTGCCTTAAAATTTAACTTTGAACATTTCAGCTGTTGAGCAGAGTTTAAATAAGCAGATTGTCATATATTATATGCAAAATATGTGCACATTAGTGCAAAGAAATGCCCCAGCCCAGTGCAAGTGGTAGAGAATAAACAGTTCACACCATGAATGTTACCATTCATACATTTGTTTAACTTATCTATGCTTCCTAGTCCCCAACTGCTTGGGTAGGAGAATGTCAGAAGCCAGTTGATCTGCAGCCTGGTGATTGTTGATTTTATGGTCTAGACTATCATTTGTGTTCAATTTTCAGGTAAGAATAAACACAGGAAAAAATACTACTTTGAAATTCAGTGAAAAGAAAGAAGAGGCCAAGCGTAAAAGGAAGAACAGCAGTGGCAATGGCCATGCAACTCCAGAACTGCCCAACATCAAAACCCCAGCAGACATTTACCGGTGTGTAATTTATGGCATTGGTGTGTGACCTTTACCCTGGGCAGACCTCCTCATTTCTGTTCACATACAGTATGAAACCAGCCTACAATTTCCTGAAAGAAACAGCTGGAACTGAATTTACTACTTAAAAATGAAAGTTTTTGTCTTCTGCATGGCTGCTGTGCTTTCGTATCCATAAAACATTTCTGAGCTTAACGTTTCCTTTTCCAAATAGCAATCTGTCATTTACCTGCTTTCTCAGAGCTTCTGAAATTGGGTTAAATTTGCCAGTACTTACCATCCTCAGAAAGGAATGCAGCAGTTATGTTATGTATTCTGGTTAATTCCATATCGTTTGCTTCTGTGTGTGTTTTCCAACAGAACTGATCAGATCTACTACTTTTAATATTCCTCCTTTCACAGTTACCAAGCTTCTGGGTTTTATCTCTTCCAGTTTGTTCAGAATATATTCAGCTGTTTGTTTGCACGGTTCTTCTTGCATTCTCTGTCCCTGACTTCAGTCCATCACTGTCTCTATTCTCCATAAAAAGTACTGCCCACCTGTAGGACACCCACACATAGAGAGCTTGAAAAGATCTTTGGGCTTAGAGGATTGTATAAAACACTAAACTAAAGCACTGGGAGAGTTAAAAATAAGTATTTTAGATCTGTGAAGATAAACACAGACACTTATTAGATTGGTTAAGTGCTTTGAAAAATCACGCTGTATTTGTATGTCAGTGTGTTTGGGTACCTAAATATATTAAAAAATGTGTCACAAAGTGTGAAAAGTGAAACCACATCCTGTAATTGCAGCTGCTGGGGCTGAAGTTGAGGTAAAGGGTTCTGTCATGGTGCTCTCCCTGAGCTCTGCTGAGGAACTCGCAACTTGTGTGGAAATATATTCATGAGTGCCTGATGAATAAAGCTGGTAACAAGTAACATGCTTAAAACTCATCCAGTCATTGGGCTCCTCCTTCATGAGTTTGATGAAGTTGGCATTGTCTTCCCTTTCTCCTCCACCCACCCTTGTTTAAGTCATGGAGGTGGAATACAAGCTGTAGGAAGAGCTGTTTTTGTCAGTTTACAGTCTGTTAATACTTGAAAAGTGTCTTCCTGTTGATCTGAACTTAAAAGCTGATTTTTAATTTTTTTTTTTTAAACTTAAAGCAGATTATGACACTTGTCAGGAAAAAGCTCCATCCTTTCTGCATGCAATGAATGTTTTTTGTTTCTTTATTCTACATTTGACAAGGATTTAACTGTAGAAAACCTTGCAACATTGTGATCTTCTGATTCTCTTTACAGAAACAACCCTAATAATCATAGAGTTTATTTTTTTCTGTATTTTTGTAACTCACATTTTTCTGTTTTCTAACATTTTTTAAAAAGCTATACATTTGCTTTTGAAAGAATGTACCAACTCAGTGCTTGAATAAAGAGCATAACAGCATATGCTCTGCAGAATTGATTCCTGTTTGTTGGTAAATAAAATACCTCTGAAGGTACAGTGTTGTGATTCTGCAGCAAAAAAGTTGGAAAAGCACATCATAATTAATTTGTACAAAAGACAAAGAAAGATCACTGTAAATTTGTCATCTGATCCTGAAATGGTTTATTAAAGCTAACATTTTCCTTTACAGAGTCTTTGTTGATGTTGTGAATGGAGAATATGTCCCTCGTAAATCAATTTTGAAGTCTCGAAGCAGAGAGAACAGTGTTTGTAGCGATACCAGTGAGAACAGTGCTGCTGAGTTTGATGACAGACGAGGAGTTCAGAGGAGTATTAGCTGTGATGAAGCCACTCAGAGTGACAACAGTGAAGGCATACTGGAGGAAGAGGAGGAGGAGGGGCAGCAGCAGCTACCAAGAAAGCTTCCTCCCTCTTCAGGGACAACTGAGGTACAGTTTTTAATTAATTATTGATTGTTGGCAGGGATAAAAATGAGAAATCTAATGACTGTAGTTGCCTGTACCATCAATTTGATTTCTTTAAAATAATTTTCTAACTCCTACCTAGTTTGCTTCAGAAGGACATTATCAGGTGACAGGCTTCTGTCACACACATCCCAGGGACAGAGGGGAGGAGTGGTGGCTTCACCAACACCTGAAGCTCTTCCATAAAGATCTGACAAAGTAGTCACTTGCTGGTTTTACTGGAACCAGTGTCCTCTCTGCTGGGTGATCCTGAGCATTTCACTGCAGGACATACAGCAGGATTTAAAAAAGGAAAAAGGGAAAAATCTGTGCTTCATAGCTGATGGGAGGGAAGAGTTGATTGTCTCGCCTGTGTTGCACAGTTAATAGCTAGTTTCCAGCTAGTGGTTTTTAAGTTTTAAAACTCACAGATATCAGCTGTGTGTTACTATTTTGACTTGGCAATAGCAGAGAAATTTCCTGGTAGAAGGAAGCATTACACCTCTACTCATCCTATTCCAGGCTAGGGCCATTAGTGATCCCAAACAAGTCTGTTTTCACGTTTGCAAAGTTCAGGGCTTCATCGTAAAGGAAGGAGACTGTACGACATAAGGAAAAATGTACAGTTGCTTAGTGACTGGGTGAGTATGTGAATTAAATGTAGAAATTCAAGGCATAGCGTATTATTCATTTTTATTCTGTAAGAACTTAACACTAATTTTTTCAAACTAGATAAAACTTGAGTTTTCAGTAGTTCCCAATGCAGTGGGCAAGTTCAATGAAAACACTATTTTTAGCAAAATTATTTTTGACAAGAAATGAATTCCTCATAAAAGCTATTGTTTATCATCATTTTTCATACAAACAGCTACAGAGGAATCCGGGCAGGATGTGAAGATTCATGATGGAAGGTTTATCTCTACAGTTAGCACTTCACATCGTATACTTTCTGGAATATATTTGCTATATTTTTATAAAACATCTAAGTACACTTTAAATGTTACCCATCAGTCCATTATCTGAATCTGGCATGTGTATTCTCTACAATATAATGTATTTTCTAAGTAACTGAAGGAGAGTGAGCAAAACACTCCATTCAGATCTGCCTTCCTGAATGCTGTTGTTTTGCTTTTGGTTGTTTTCGTAAATGTTTGAAATACATTATTTCTCCATTTGCAACACACTAACTTTTTTTTTATTTCTAATTTTACCACGATCTTCTTAGTTTGTATTTTCCTTACCTGTTTTTTAAAATTAGCTTGTTGTTAGAACAACGCAGTTGTGTACAGGCACAGCTTTAGGCACACTTTGGCTATTGGAGCAGAAAACAAAAAAACACTGCTTTTTTGCAGGTCCTACAAGAAAAGAATGGCTGGTTTGTTTTGCTTTGTTTTTCTTGGTAACTGAGTTATGAAAAAAACAGAAGTAAGCATAGTGACTAAATCTGGTGTGCATTCCTTTGTGCCCAGTATGAGCATCAGACCTTGGATGTGAGCTGTTTCCCCTTGTCCTTGGGCATTCTGAATTTTCTGTTTTCAATACCTAGTGGGTGATTTGTTCTTAAATATGTTTATAAAAAGTAGCTTTGAGCTGCTTGTTTCCCAGTGTTTTCCAAGAATCGTTGTCATTTCTTAGCTAAGTTAAAAAGGATTAAGTCATATAATCGGCTGCATATAAATTACAATTTTTAAACATTAAATGTTTTTATTAGTCCTTTTATAGAGAGAAATAGTTGGAAGCAAGTTTGCTGTTCTCTTAAGTAGAAATTGCTTTCACCATTTTTTGATCATATTTGGTAAGGAGAAAAGAACAAACAAAATACGTGCTTGCCAGTTCATACACAATGTGTCAGCTTGATACAATTAGAAGATACTAAGTCATAAAGTATGATGTATGATGGAAATGCTGACATACTTCAACTTTGCAAAGTCTCTCCATTTCTTATCCAAAATGAAACTGTGTATTACATCAGCTGAGCATGTGTCAGTGAGGAAGCAGATTTTTAGATCATTTATGCGGTAGGGGTAAGATTAAGTAGTACTTTTTAAGACAGTGTCTTTCATTCAGTCATCTTTGAACAAGCTATATTTTGAGTTTAATTACAATTCGGTTACTTATGCAGGGAACAATCATTGATTTAAAGATATTTCTTTACTTTTGATTAAAAGAAATAACAATCCTAATCAGGCTAATATAGGGTAATGACCTTATGGGCATAGCCTCACATTTGCATTTTATTAGCTCATTTTGAGTATTCTCTCTTCCATTGTAGGCATTTTCTGGAACTGTTATAGAAAAGGAGCCTTTGTCTCCCTCCTTAGCACCACACCCAGTCATTGCCCACCCAGTCCTGCCGACCATTCTGGAGCGAAAATCAGAGGAAGTTTTGTCCGAGGTACCAGAAGAACCTACTAAGAGAATTTCAAAATTCAAGGCTGCCAGGATGCAACAGACTAACTAAGCCGACTGAAGTGCGAGTGCTCTCGCCCGATTTCACATCCCTTGAGATTGTGTAGAACTCTCTCCGTAACACCCAGCTGGTTAACAGGGTGTCCTGTGGTAATTTGGCATCAGTTACCTCTGAAACGTTTACTGGCAACATTAAAAAAACAAACAGTTCAGTGTTTGAACACTTGAGCATTCATCTTACTTTGTTGATTTCCCTGTGTGCTGTCAGCACCTTTGTATATGTTTGCCTTACGATAGCAGCACTTGGGTTCCTTTTCAAAAACTGTTCCTTACATACATTGTTTTTGTGTTTAAACCTAAATACAGGCAGTTTTGTGCCAGCTGTGATGTTCTACATACCATATGGACCATTTTAAGGAAACTTTTCACATTTCAAATAGATTCACCAATTATATTGCATTACTTGTTTTAGCAGTTTAAGACACACTTGTATTCACATTGCTGTAGGTTTTGCAACTAGGTATCTGTTAAAAGTTTTTTTTCTTCTTTCAAACCTCTCTGGTATCTCACTGTACAGATCTCTAAATTGCCAGGTTTGTGTACATTGCAGGGAAGTTTCTTTGGTGGAAAAGGGTATTTTGTAAAATTAAATTTTCAGTAAAAAAGCTGTAAAAGTTGTGTTTTTGGTGCTTTACTACTAATTTGGAAACGCCACAGAGAGGTTTTTATTTTGAACTTGCATTTCTAGCTTGAAGTGTTTACTACCACATGGACATAAAAGCAGTCCATTCTCTTCTGCCATTGTGTTTTCACCTCCTGCTAATGAATGTCCATGGAAATTGAATGCTTTTAAGGAGAGAAGCATAAACTCAGACTCTTGATTACAAAATCTCCTAGTTCTTTTGTATACTCAGAAAACATTGTAATTGTCTTGGGAATGCCCAGAGGGAGTCAGCACTAAGGAAAAATATCTTAATGCTTCAGCTTTATTTCAAAATGCAACAGCACTGCGGCACTCAGGGTACAGTTTGGTGTATCCTTCTTGTGACTGAGAGCACTCTTGGTTTGGGAGTCCCTGCTCAGCAGCTCCTTCCAGTCTTCTTGCCATCCCCTCATTTTGCTGACACAGCTTTTGTCAGGGCCGCCCCTCGAATGATAATTGGTGTCAGAGATGGGCTAAAAAAGCAAACTACTGGGTTTGGCCTTTGGGGTTTTTTTTCCTGTAGTCGTGTGTGGTTTTTTGAACCTAGTGAGTTTCTTAATGTCTTTCTCAACATGTCTATATCAGCACAGTTAGAGGGGTAATATGTTGAACAGGGACAAAGGAAAACTGTGGCAGAGGACGTGGGAGCTGGAGTACCTTATACTGATGATGCTCTCCAGGTGACATCATCAAATCACTGCCTAAAAAGTGAGGCAAAGGACTTGGGAGGTATAAGGAAGGATTTGCTTTTGGCCACAGTTTTGTGGCTTTGTAAACAGGCAGCCTGAGAGCCACCAGCATCTGGTTTTCCCAATCTTGGCCATCCATGAGGAGGTCATCAGCTAACGCCATTTCCTCACCTTCCCCTCAAGTAACTACGTCTGCTGCTCATATCCTTTGCCCTCAGATCACAGCAGATGAGCTCATGGAGTGGCTTCATGCATTAAAACAGAATCACCAGTTCCCCCTTTTTCAACACTTCTTTCCATGCTTAAAATGGAGCAGGAGGCATCGGGACTCCTTTTCTAAGGTGCCTTCTAAAGTTGGCTGCACTGCTTCTGACTGATATTCCCTGCCAGGTGTTTGGGAAGGCAGTGTGGTTTCACGGGCAGAAAACACTGACCAAACTGTGGCAGCAGGATGGCAAGAGGGACTGACAGAGGGATCCCTGCCTGGGGGAGCAGCCCACCCAAACTGCAGGGCTGTGGTTCCCCCTCAATACAGAGCAAATGGTGTTTTGCTCAAAGGAAAACTGAAGGGAAAGTTGTGCAGCCTCGCCCTCAGCACGCTGCCTGGGAGGGGGCAATCACCGCTTGGAACAGATCCTGAGAATCACGTTGAAAGTGTTAATCATTAACTTGATTCATGCTCAAATGCGGATTTTTTTTTTTTAAAGCATATTGCATTAGTACTAAAATAAGCCATCAATGCCAGTCCACCCTCTATTCACGGCTAAATATTTAAAGGAGGTTATTTATAGCTTCTTTAATGAATTCTTGGCTAAACAAAATGAAATTATGTCCTAGAAAAGTAGAAGCTATTTTGTAACCAGAACAGTGCAACTGTAAAATATAGTTCCATGAATATGTATTTTAAATAACAAGGGGTTGAGATCCAAGACTACCAGACATGGGTAATTAGAGGGAAACAGGAGAGAAAGAAAGAAAGAGAGAGAGAAACCCCTTTAAAAAAGATTTATTTAGATATCTTCTGAAATACTCCCCTCTTCTAGTTACTTCAACAAAACCAAATGCCCCTTGTCACCATAGATCAGTTTCAAATCAAAATTAATTCTTCGCTTGTTTTCTTTTTTCCTCCCCTCCCCTTTTTTCACATCCCTGCTCACGGGAAAAAGTAGGATAAATGCACCTTGGGTTTTAATGAATTACGGCCTCAGTTCAGGGAAGCATCCTTACTCAGGAATGCACTTTGGCATGTGCTTATGTCTCAAAGATTTTGTAAAGAAGAATGGATTTAACCACATGCTTAAAACTAAGCACCAAGTGTTTTCCCTAATAGGGAGCCTGAGTGTGCCTGTGCCTTTCTGCAGTATATTTAATTGCCAGAGGGCTTGCGGGCTGGAATGAGCCTTCGTCTTGGGTCTCTTCACTCTGGCTTTACCAGCAGACTCACTGTGCAGTGCCTAGGGCAAGAGAGATGGCTGTAGGGGTTTTATAGGATGTTTACAAACACCAAACAACAACAACAAAAATTAATTAAATCTATCAAAGCAGATAAAAATCTAAAGAGTAAAAAATAACCATGTGAAGGCCTATCTCTGCGAGGACCTAAAGTTTCCTTTTTGTGCAACATTGAAGCCAACAAGTGGCTGCAGATGACCAGCAATGCATGGGTGAAGCAAACATGGGATGGAGCAACAGCTCCCCAAATCTAAGGTATGTAGGACTCCTGGTGGTAAATCAATCTGTTGATGTGAGTGCCTTTTTGCCCCAGTGCTGCCATTATTCGCCTATTCACATTTTATTCACCTATATAATTATAAGGGTACATTTTAATTCTGGAATTCCTTTGGTGACTTTTCCTGTTGCTGCTGCTGGAAGGGCCCCTCGTCTGCCGGAGCGCTGCCAAAAGCTCTGGACACAGGACTGAGGAAGAAGTACTGGCTCTGCCCCGTGCTTCCCAAAAGCTTTTGCATGTCTTCAGCAGGAAGGCTGTGGCCTGGCCAGGCTGGGGCAACTCTGACAGCAGGTCACCAGATGCTGGAAGGAGCCCCATCCCTGTCCCCGTGGCCCAAGTCTGTTCAGGCGCAGGTGAGCAGTGCCAGGTGAGTGCAGCCAAGCACAACTTCACAGGTAGAAATGCAGCAACAGAAAACAATGGGAAAACATTACTGCCCAGGATATCTTTGGTCCAAAATGAGAGTGGTGGCACCAGCCTGTGTGGGCACTTGCACAGCCACAGAGAAGAGTTGATGTGCCCCAGCAGTGTCGTGCTGTACCCCACAGCCCTCTGCAGGGCCACGATTGCATCAATTAGGCACTGCAAATTACCTGCTGCTCTTCCAATCCTCATTGGGGGAAAAAAATCTACTCTTAAATCTTAATTGGCCACCAGCGAGTTGGGCACCTGCCTGTACCTGGAGAAGGTGTGGTTTGTGGGGACATTTCCCCTCTGGTAGAGGTGCTCTGGTCAGGAGGAGCTGCAGGTAAAGGCAGAGGATGTGTGGGACCTCATCCTGTCCTGGGCTCATGGAGTTGGGACCTTGTTTGGAGGTAACTTGATCCATGTTCCCTCTCCGTGGTAAGACGAGTTGCACTTCATGCTTTCCATTGCACACTTAGAGCATCTAAAGCAGCAGATTTTTGAATGTTTCACGAATGTCTAAACCAGCTGTTTTGGCTGTTCATTTTAACTAAGTGATTTATGCCGAGGCGGGCGCGGCCGCGGAGAGCTGCCAGTCAGCCCCTGATTTATTATTCATTTGTGTTATAGGTGGGGTGTGCAGACAGTTACTGTAATAATTACCCGGACTGGAGCGTTTCCTTGGCAACCGGGGTTTTTTTCTTCATTCATGCTGTTGCGGAGAGTACGCCTGTAAAGCATGACATTGCTGTATTCGGGGGTTTGTTGCCCTCCCGCTGCTCCGGGTTTGAGGTTAGTTACAGCATCACAAGGTGCTCTCGAGCATAAAAAGCTCAGGCTGGGATTAAAGCACGCAGGGAACGCTAGCGCCAAGTCTTTCCTTCCGCTGTCTCACTTTTAAGTAACAAGGTTATAAAAATGCAAATGCCATCTTGGGGTTGTTAATAACTAATATTAGGAAGAATTCCTGCAAGTTGTAAAACATTTTTTTTTTTTTTAAACAAAAGCAAGCCCAGGTGAGAGGGGCTCCTTGCATTTTCACAGATCTCGTGGAAATAA
>WEIV01000330.1:56188-122075 GCA_013390005.1 Calyptomena viridis | reverse complement strand
CACGCTTTTGTTGGGTTTTTTTTTAAAAAAAATTTTTAAAAACAAAAAAAAAAAAAAAAACCCGAAACCCCCAACCACCAAAAAAACCCAAAAAACGAGCTGGGATTAAAAGAAATCAGATGTGTGTATTTGGAATGCAGTGTTTCTGTGTTACAAATAGCTCCGCTCTAACCCACATTAACCCCATGATACGTGAATTTTGCCAACTCCCGCTGCGTCTTTTAAATCAAATCCAGTAGATGGTTTCGAGTGTGCTCCGAGCGTTCCCTTGCGCGGGTGCGGGCGCGGGGGCGCGCCCTTGCGCGGGTGCGCGCCCGGCGNCAGGGAACGCTAGCGCCAAGTCTTTCCTTCCGCTGTCTCACTTTTAAGTAACAAGGTTATAAAAATGCAAATGCCATCTTGGGGTTGTTAATAACTAATATTAGGAAGAATTCCTGCAAGTTGTAAAACATTTTTTTTTTTTGTAAACAAAAGCAAGCCCAGGTGAGAGGGCTCCTTGCATTTTACACCGGTCTCGTGGAAATAATGTTTGCAAAAAAGGGACTTGCAGCTTGATCCAGCCTTGCGGTGTTTGGCGTCATAAATCAATGGGAACTGCTCCATGCGGCTAATGATAAGGTGGTATTTGTTGTTTATCCCGCTTTATGGTAATGGTTCTGGAGGAGGAGGGTGCTGTGTCCTTCCTGAAGGAGCTGGAGTAATCCTTGATGTGGTAAAGGAGTAACAGAAACCACATCTATTATCAGAGATCTATAAATGAATCATATTATCCTACATTTTTAGGCTTACTAGAGTGCTCATTTTCAGAAACTTACATCAAGCACTGTGCAAGGATGAAAAGTAGTATTTTTCCATCCCTGCTGCACGAGGCAGAGGGAATTCATGATTCAATCTAGCACTGAGATGGGGACTTTTCACCCGTTATAATTTTGAAGTAAGATGCTAAAACGTGATTACATCTAGGAGGATGGTAGTCTGCCTGTGATGTGCTCCTCTCGGAAGAGTGGGCTGGAGATTAATGGGGCAACCCCGTGCTCTGGGATCCCGGCTTGTCCATACAATACATACTTGTACATACATACTTTCTCTCTGGGAAAGGTTAATGATGATACTAAACTAAAACCAAATAACTGCATCCCCAAATAATTCAACCCCTGGTACATCCTTCCTGGTACATCTCTTCCCAGCTGCCCAGTGCATTCAGCCAGCTTGTGGCCCACCTGTGCAGTGTTACACCTGTGGAGATGGATCTCTGTCAGGACTTTACAGCAACTGCTGACCTGCTTGGGTGATAAATCCCAGCTTTCAGGCCACATTGTGTCATTGGTAGCTGGTGGGGAACGTTGGTCTTGGCCTCTGCCTGGGCTGAAACAGGAGACCAATGTCCCACAGCACTCAGGGCCAAAGAGCCCCTGGCAGTGACACTGTGGATGCCTGCAGCCAGCTGCCAATCCCAAATGGATCGGGGGGCTCTCTGGGACTCACAGCAGAGATTGCCTCTGCCCCGGGAGTGGGAGCAGGACCAAGCAGTGCAGGGTGATGCTGTGGGTCCCACTGGTGCTGCTCTGGGGCCATGTGGGGTCTGGCATGAGCCCTTCTGCAGCCCCCCATGAGCCGTGGCATGTCTAACACAGGGCATCTCTCAGTTTGCTCTGCCAAACCCCATCCCACTCAGCAATACCCCCTTGGTCCCTGCCGGGGTCAAAGGAGCCCCCAGGGGTGCAGTGAGTGCCAGGGGCTGCACTGCCAGAGGTGCCTGGGTGAGCTGGCTGCCATACTTGGGTTGTCATCAATGCACATCATCTGCGCTAATTCCTTCAGATTTGGATTCAAGTTTTAAAGAAAGCTTCAAGTTACCTCAAAATAGCTTAGTAATTATTTTAATAACTTGTGTGAGCAGGAACAATACCCACAGTGTCAATTTTGGCTCACAAAATGTTTTTTTCAACTGTTCTGAGGAAAAAACAGCGAACAGTTCAACAGCTTAAATACAAGCGAGTGGATCTCTGGAGATTAATCTGTCTGGTGTTCCTCAGGTAAAGACTTCTGCACAATTTAACAAAGGAAATAATTTTCCTATTTTTATAATGCATGTCTCTCTGTGGTATAAATTACTAAAACCACGCTGCTTATCCTCAGTAATGTTATAGATGCAGATAATTTACTGTGTATCACGTTATCAGTTCATTAAAGAGATGCAATAAAATCATTATTTACTAAGAAACAGCAACCCTTGCAATATCTTGTCAGAGAAATTGGCTGATGCAAGAGGATCATATTTAAGCCTATATTCACAATAGCCCTTTAAACATTTCATCTGCTTCCCACTTGAGTTGCGGGAGGGAGCCACTATTCCCGCACTCCTTCGGCGGAGGCGGCAAAGTTGAGCACAGCCCGTCCGGCTGCTCTGCCAGGGCCCGACCCAGCACATCACCCCCCTGCCCCGGGCACCCCACGACCCCCAGGCTGGGCCCTGCTGCGCTGTTCCCACCCCTGCCTTTGCCAAAAGGGTGCCAAAATATTAAGGGAGGTTTAGGCATTTCCTACCCCATCCCCCTCTTCTCCTCTGCCTAAAGATTACTCTGCATCCTAGACAAAGGAAATATTTAAACTGTTAAATCTGAACAAAGATACAGTCTGCGTATGACTTCTCTGAAGCCCTATAAAAATTCTTTAAAATTGCCTATTCACTCAAATTTACTGAGTGTAGCAAAAATGTCAAAGGCATAAAGTCAGAGAAGATTGAATAAAATAATGCAGAAAGACAGATTAGTCATGCACAGACCCACACAGCCTTTCACAGCACACAATACCACTTTTTATTACCGCTCTATCTTTACAAAGACTATGTTCAATACATAGAGGATGATACATGGTCAGTCATGTAATCTGCCTTTGATTCCAAGACTCATTTATCTGGGCCCTTTTCACAAAGACATTGATGAGAGATTTCAGTGTTTTCAGTGCATTGTTTTATTTATCATATATAATGGCTGGTGGAAAAAAATAGGAATTATGTCAGAGATCCTGCATAAAGGAGTTGTATAAAAGAGACTGTGACAAAGTTTGGTAAAACACATAGTGGTTTGGCTCAGGCATGCTGGTTTCTCCCCAACCCTGTCCCCTTCCTCAAGCACTTTGAATATTGACAGCTGTCAGAAGCCCCAAGGAGGGACACTGCCCACAGCCCCTACCAGCTCCCACAGCCTGCATGGAACTGTCTCAAAATTACCAGTTTTCTTTTTTTTTTGCTTTTAAATTTGAGCAATATTTTAATTGTTATTTTTAGTGATCTGGATTTATTATTTATACATTCACCAAAGAAAAGAGTCAGTCACAGTTTTGTATCTTGCAAATTTAATAAAGAACAGCCCTTAAGATAGAATTTCTCAGCCTGCCAGGATTGACAAAAGCCAGCTAATGCAGAAATGTCAACAGCAAACCTCATCAGCAGCCCCACCATGCCTTGCAATCAAGGGAAAGCTATGGCTTTACATAAACAATAATATATAGCTATCTAAATATCTGCGTGTGGAGATGCCACCCGAGATGTGGGAGGAGGAAGGGATGTGGTACCTGGACTGGGCACTGCTGGGTTTCTGCTGTGTGCACATTGGGGTGCCCTGGAACGGAAGGGGGTGGGGGCTTATGCTCATCCCATGGGATGGGGAGTCAAATCCAGCACTTGGAAACACAGCAGTAAATCTGGAGTGAGCCCATTGGAGTTGTTCCAGACTTACATTGAGCAAGTTGGGCTGCTTTGCCCCCTTAAATCTGCATTTTGTGGGTGCAGGAGATTTGTTTTCTTCCATGTAGCAAACAATGGGAGGTGGCTGGAACAACTCCTGCTTCCCCCCTCCAAAATACAGCCAGGGCTGCCCTGAGTGGGCAGAGCTGCCTGGGGGCAGGAATGAGATTCTATTAAATAGTGGAGCATTGGCTGGCATGCATTTAAATCACAGTCTTACTTTCAAAAGGTCTTTCAAAAAGTGTCCCTGTAAGCAGGTGGATGTGACCAAAGGATGGGGAAAGGACAGGAGAACCACAACACATTGGGAGGATACCATGCAGGAGCATCCCTACTTGGTGCTGCAGGGTTGTGACACCCTGAACAGGGCCTGGAATAGGGTCTGATTTGTGAATTAGCTGTAACTTCAGCAGCTTTAGACCCTGAGCGAGGTCTCCAAGTGAGCAGGCAGAATGGCTGAATTTGGAAATTATGTAGCGGCACCGTATTTCCAGTCGTGAGTTCTTCTATGGGGCTGGCAGAGATAAATCACAGAGGTATCCTTGACAAATATAGTAGCTTCCACTCAGGGCACAGTGTTAACCTGCACTTAAGGCTGAGGCACATGATTTAATAGGGAGAGACTTGGCGGCTAAAGAAAAATCTCTTGAAGAAGAAACGGGATGGCGATGTCAGTGGGGTTGGGATGATAGTGCCAGCCCAGGAGATGGATGCCCTGAACCTGCTGTGGGTGTGTCCCTTGTGGGCTGGGGACTGGGGCAAAGAGGTGCCAGCTCAGCACGGGTGGGGAGAGTGCTGCCAGTGGTCCTGGGACCCATGACAGGGGGCTGGGGTGCTGAGCTGGGACCGCCCCGTGTGTGCTGCCTGCTTCTGGCTCGGTCCCTTTAACCGTGGGGAGTGATGGAGAGCCCAAAGCTGCCTCTCCGCGAGGTCCCTGTAATATAGTGCTGTGCAGCTGCAACTTAGATCGTGAGGAAAACAAAATGGGCCGACTGAAATGGAAACTTTTGTTACTTATAATGTTAATGAAACCAGTTTATCAGGCAGCGCAGAGGAAGTGGAATATTTAGTGCCATTTAATGTCTAATCATCAGCATTTCTTTGAATAAATCACATTACATTGTCTAAAACCTGAAAAGACGAAGCTGTAATAATTTTTAATATGTTGTAGTTTCATTAAAGGGACACCCTGTTTGCCATCCAGCCCTGTGTGTTTTAGGGGTGGTCGTATGCAATGTGGAAGTGTATTTGGTGGGTTCTGACATGGCTTTGTGACACAGTGACTCGGCTGCAGTGTGGCCACAGCCCTGGGGGTCCCTGTTTGCTCACAGGTGGCTGGGTGCAGCCTGGGTGCTGCAAACTCGTGGCCAGGCTGGAGGTTTAAGAAGCGACCTCAGGTTCTTTGGATCCATACTCTGGCTTTTTAATTTAGCAGAAATATTTCCTTTCTGAAAGCCAAATAGCACCCTTCCCATTTTCTCCCATAGCATCCCAGCATCATCCCACTATGAGCTGGGGGGTTTGCATGTCCTGCCTGTGAGCTGAAGTGCTCATGCAGCTTTTTAATCCTCCAGCACACCCTCAGCACCTCTCCAGCAGCTAACATGCCTTGGTGCCTCCCTGGGCATCCTGGCTGGTGCCACGTGCCCCTGGTCCTGCTGGTCCCTGCTCAGGGCAGGGCTGTTTTCTGCCAGCCAGAACAGGGTCAGGCATGAGCACTTGGCAACCCAGGTCTGGTTTTTGTCCACCAGTGTCTTGCTCATGGTAACTTTTAAGTGAACTACAATGAACCCATAAGTCATAATAAAATGAAATGATGACAGTTGTCTTCAAATCCATTGATTAATGGAAATACGGGTAGCTGGACACAGACTATATGGTTATAAATGGTGCTGTCAAAATAAAATAATTATTGTATTAATAAGGAAGCTGTTCAGCATTGGCCCTACTCTACCTCTAAAAATATTTCAGCCCTTGATGTGTTTTGTGTTTCACGATACATCATGTGTTTTCCTGACGAGTGGCTCAGTGGTGAATGGTTTAATGCAATTACTGTTTAGCAATGTGAGTCCTTGGGATCCTGGTACACGCACCACAGCTGCAGATGGATTTTTTTATTGACTTAATACTAGTTCTAACTAGATCCTGAAGATTGACTAAGTTGGTAGAGCACATACCACTTTCAAGCAGGAATGGGAAAAAACTAGCATATCTTATTGTACCTGAAACACTCTATGATATGTACTAAATATTATGACTACTGCGAGCCCTGCAATAATTGATTCACCCACACAGCCATTTAGTCTGTGAGCTGTTCGTTTTACAAATTCTACAATCTTTTAGAAATTCTTTCAGTGAAGAAGATTGCTGCCTGGCCTCAGATTCATTATGGTGATTGAATCCTCTTCAATAGAGAACTGTTTAAAGAGAGCACATCCCTGTGTGTCTCACTCAGAGTGAAGGCACATAGGTTAAAAGCTTGTCTGGGTGGCATAATTCACTGCTGCTGTGCCAAACAATCACATCTTATTGTGACCTTCATAAGATACAAAAAGGCAACAGTATGGAGCTAGTCTTTTTTTTATTTTATTTTTTTTTAACCACAGCACAATTTTAGCTACCCAACATCTGAAGCTACCAGAATCCCTAATTAAATAACCAATTAATAATGTAGAATAGAAAGAGCTATTTTTTTTCAGACACAAAATCATAATTAATCAGAGTACAAAAAGCTGCCTGTCTTTATATCAGGAAAATATAGACTAGGTATTTAAATATTCTAGCACACCTGAACCTTGGCCATCCGTCATTGTTATGACTTAAAACATCTCAGACTAAATTAGGTTTTGTTTGTATAGAGCAGTGAAAGTCAGATGGCTTGAATGACAAAATTAGAACATGCTCAAATCACTGAAACAAAACTGCATAAAAGGAAAGATGTGCAGGAGGAGTATCGCTCGTGTTAAGCTGAAATCCTTCTTTGTGGGATTTTTTTTTCTCCTCTCCTCAAATTATTGTTTGTAACAATAGGAAGCAGAGAACAGCTCCAGGAACTCTATCAGTGTTCTTTATATACATCCCTTTTGGCACATTTATATATTAAAAGAAATAATATTGTTGTGTATAGCTGAAGCATAACCTCTGTTATTTCTACTTAGTCAAGGAAATGCCATAACAATGGATATTTTTCAAGGAAGAATATCTTTGAAACACAAGACTGTAGTCATTTTGTATAGCACACAAAGGTCAGGTTTACCAGGAATATATTTCCATCTTTTTTACATTCAGAAGTTGAGCCTTTTTCCCTTTGGAAGTTTGTGATATATTTTGGCAAATTTAAGCAAACAGATTTTAATAAATATTCCAGGGAGGTTAATTTTGCACAGTTCGTACCTTAACCTCAACTACTCTGCATGGACAAAAACTAAAGTTCTGCTGTTTGGTTTGTGCACTAATAGAGGGGCAGAGGGCACTGGCTCCCTGGGCCCCAGGCTCGGGATGCTCCTGTCTGTAGGGGACCTCCAGCACTAATGTCTCTCCCAGGAAAACATACACAGCAACACAGAAATTGCTAAATTTGGGCCAAATTCTGCAGCTCTTAATTGAGCAACTCTCTTGGTGACCTCAAGGGGAGAGCTGCTCAGTGAAGGGCTGTAGTATTTGGTTCTCTCTA
The DNA here is from genome assembly GCA_013390005.1 of Calyptomena viridis. Lineage (NCBI taxonomy): Eukaryota > Metazoa > Chordata > Aves > Passeriformes > Eurylaimidae > Calyptomena > Calyptomena viridis. The sequence goes on along the minus strand of WEIV01000330.1, from coordinate 114,654 downwards.
ATTGTTTCAGAGGTATAATTGATGAGAGGCTGTTAATGGCTTCCAAGTTTGATAAGTGTTTAAATTCATGGTTCTTGAATCTGTCTTGTTCTAAGCATGTTGTAGGCCTTTTAACACTTTTTTTTTTAGGAAGTAGTTCTATAAATGTGTGATGCAAATGCCTATGTGCATATAGATATGTATATATACAGATATATGTGTGCACACCTGTGGACTCTACATGGTGGATAGAAATTAGCAGCTCTCCCTAGGTCAGCTTTGTATAGAGCAGAAAATTCTGTCTGTCTTTTTATATTTCAACATCTTACCACAAAGGATCTCTATCCAAATAAAATTTGTTATTATCATAGCAATAAATAAGTTTTGGTGACAGTTATAGTATAAAACTTTGTGCACTGGTTTTTTATTGATAAATCAGCTATGAATCAACATACATGAACACAATAAAAATGTACAAAATATATGTATTATAGTTCAGACTCTGTCAATAGGGCATTGCATTGATCCATTCTCTTTGGTGTTATTTGCAGAGCTGCAGTAAGCATTTCACCAATCATGCAAACTTTGTTAAATTGCTTTAAAAAATGAATTGTAATGTTGGATTTGCTTTCTGAAATCCAGCTGGGCTTGTGTCTTGATCTTTGGAGTTGTGACTCTGTGGTAGGTTCATGGAAACAAAACAAAGGTGATGTCCCAAGACTGTCTTAGAGATATAAATGTAGATATAGATAGATAGAGTTGATAATAATGACTTAGATATAGATATAGATATAACTTGCATATGTAGTGGAGAATGGCAGAGAAGGCAATGAAGGCATGAAATGTAAGACAGCCTTAGATGAATGAGAGCCTATCAAAGAAAGTAATCAATAATTAATAATAAAAAAAAAATGTGCTTCATGTAACATTTTTGTGTGAGTACATGAAAGAGTATGAGGAAGGTGACCCTCACAGGAGTGGTTTGAGACCATGTGGTCAGGCATCAGTGCAGAGCTGCAGCCGTGTCATCAGGGCTGACCCACCAAGTACAAAGCCAGGGACATGGTTTTGAAGAAATAGTAACCAAAGAAGTAATTGCAAAAATAGTCTAAAATGCTGCATAGCTTTACCCAGTGTAGATTATGCCAGAACCTGATATCTTGTTTTGATAAGATCATTGATTTTCTAGATAAAAGAAATGAAATAGATCTCATCTCTCACTGTAGAGTATTTGATAAAGTGCCATGTGGGAAATTACGAAGGCAAGATAAGTACCTGAACAGCAGCACAAGGGAGGGAGATGGGGCTGAGTCATAATGAAAGACAAAGCACAGGTCTAGGAAGAAGCCAATGAAGACCTTTTGAGATTGGCCTCCAACCTGATCTAGAGAGCGAGGGAATGTGGTTACAAAACTTGCTCAGCAGGCAAAGCTGTGAGGCATCACTAATACAGAGGATAATCCCATAGGGAGAGCAGGGCACTTTCTAGGAAAGAGCCTTTCTGTCCCTCCACTGTGGGGTGGAGGGAAGGGAAGTTCTGGAACTGAGTTTTTAGTGGTGCAAGGGTGGTGGAGTTCATGGCCATAAGAGGTTTTAAAGCTGGTAGAGATAATGGCAACCTCAAACTTCTGACTGTGAAAAACTTTGGAGAATATCTTGCCCCCTGGAATTTCCCAATTTTCAGTTTTATTTTCTCTAGTATCTCATCAAATAGACAGTAGCTCTGATCTTCCCTCACCTGTGTGCAGAAGTAGCCAATGATAGTGATGTGGGGTGCTTGAGATGGGAAATACTCACGTGAAATGAAGGGAGCCACATGCCCCTCTTCTGAAGTCTTGATGTTTTCTTTACATTGAAACAAAGAGCTGTCACTCACTCCAGCACAGAGAGTGCAGGAGGAAGCTCAACTGCAGTTAAATAAATAAATAAATAAATATGCATATATAAGCGTATATATATATATATACATTCCCTGTGCATGGGTACCTTGAGGGACCCTGGTGCACAGACCTCTCCTGATCCCTGCTGTCCTTCGTGGGATGGTCTCTGCAGCCCATGAAGTTGGCATACAGCATGTGAGCTGACAGCATGCATTTCCCTGTGGGAACATCCCTGACACTCTTCTCCACCCATTGTGCCCCATCCCTGGCTGGGGCTGTCCCCTGCCCCCCCCCCACAGTGAGGGGGAACCCAGCAGCAGTGGGAACCCAGGTGCTGCAGGTGAGGAAAAGAAATAATTTAGTTTCTAAATTGGGACTGGACATGATCGTAGATGAGCCACAAAAATTCTCAGGCCAAAACCCACAGAAATTGGGCATGTAGCCTGGTGAGAATGGGAGGACAGTATAGAAATACTGGCTCTCTGTGGTTGTGGTGCCTTGCTCTTATACTGCAAGTATTTGTATGTTAAAAACAGTAAGAACAAGACATCTGAAAATTAGGATTCCACGTCAAACTGTCAATACCCACAAGCATGCAGCCTTTCATTAAAATCTGTTTGACATTTTTGTTATGCACAGAGAGCCAAAAAGATGCCAAAAGGATGTGATATTTGTGATCACATCCTCCTGCTAATACAAGACACTGTGAAGACGATTGTATTAAAACATTCCTTGCAAAAGGCTGAGCAGTTAAAGAAAAAAAAAATAAAAAAAAAAGAGACTGAAGTTAAAGCGAGTTATGTGTAATGTGGGAATTCGGGATATGCTCCTTGGGTGAAGCAGTGGCAAGTAGCCTTTTTAACTCTTTGTAGTTAATTGAAATGATAAGCAATATAGTAATTTCAATTTTTCACAGAGGTCTTCAACCCCCAAAATGTGCAAAATTTAATCATTTTGGGAAAATCATGTAATGATCATGTCATGTGACCCAGGCAGAAGAGATATTATTTTGTCACAACAATGTGAGTAAATTATCTTACTGGCAACTCGCTTAAAGGTCATGGAGATCATCTGATGCGTGAGATGGAAATTTCTCATGCCAAAACAATATTGACAGCTTATCAAGCAGGGAGGAAAGTACAATGATATAATAGAATGTAAGGTAAGATAACGCTTGCTACTGACGGTAGAAAATATGACATGGCATTTCAATTTTAAGGTTATAGGCAGAATGATGTGGTATAGATGCTTAGAGGCATAACGGGGCAACTTGCCTGTGGATAGACTAAACTGAATGCAACATTGAGGCTTAACATATAAATATATAATATATATGGTATTAAATACAATACATGAAGAAAGGGATATAAATAGTTGTACCAAAGGAGAGAAGGAGAAAGGCCTGCATCTGCTTGGATGGATGGATTCTCCTTGAACCAGCTGCTGGCTCAGTGAAGTTGCTCGGATGAGACTCAAAGGGTTTCTATGGCATTGCTCTCTCTTTTCTCTAACATTTTGGTATTTGTAGGTGCCTTGTTGCTTTTCTTTAATTTTAGTCCCTGACCACACTCATCTTTCTGTTTTATAGCTGTAATGTGGTGCAGAAAATGAATGACCAGGAATCTATACAGTATTTGTATAGATGTATGTGTGTATATATATATGTGTGTATATACATATACATATATATATATATACACACACATAAGCAACAGAGATTTGAGTCCTGAACTGGCCACTAAAGGTTTTCCATCTTGTTTTCAATGCTGAGTTATAATGCAAGCTGAAAAATAAATTACAAGAGAAGGGAAATATTCATTGAGGATTTGATACAGCATGAATGGTCATGATCTTCCTCAATCATGTGTTTGAGTGCCTGTCCCTGCTGCAGCAGGCCCAGCATGTTGGGACTGTGGCTGCTCTTACTTTTGGCACTGTGCAGCACAGTCACACCCGGGCACTGCCTGCTGTGACAGCAGGGGCACTGGGCACAGCCATCAGGAGATGCACTGTAATGAGAGCAGTCTGATAGGGCTGAGAAATGTGATTCTTCTCTGCTGTAACACATTGCCTGAGAGGCAGCACCGTACCTGCTACCAGCAGGTCACTACTTGGGGAGCCCTGTTTTAAAAAGCACACGTCATCAAAAAGTGCAGAGGAGATACACCAGAGCAGATGCAGGATCCCTGCATGCATCTGCATTTCTCTATGTGTTTGTATTTGGGACAGAATCAGGGTGTTTCAGGACATGACATTTCTCATCCATGAATGGGCAATGCAGTCCCATTGATGTATTCACTCACTAGGGATTTTTTCAGCTGTTCTTAACGCAAATGAAAGATATACATTATTTATTTTCTTTCCTGCTCTCATCGGTGGCAGAAAACTAATTTACCTGCACCTATGTGAGCCCTTTCCTGTGTCTGTGTGTGGCACTCACAGTCAGGGTCCTACAAACATCACACTTTTGGCATTAATGATTCCAAGGGCTCAGCCTCCTGCCTGTGGCTCACCAGTCCGTGACCCTCACTTTCATGGGCCCCAGTATACTCCAAAAAATGATCTTGGTGCTATGCTGGAAGGATGTGCTGGATCTCTGGTGAAAGGCAGCAGTCGTCCCTATGTTAGAGGGATGGAAGCACAGCTGCATGTGTTCCACAGGCAGCACTGGAGGGTGTGGGTCAGCCTGGTGCTCCCTGCACTTGGTCAGCCCTGGGCATCATGGAGAGTAAGAGACCGGATGAGTCACATCTGAAAAAGGGATCAAAAATATGGCCAGAGCCAGTGTGTCACAGTGTTTTGCAACTGTTTGTGTAGTAGGTCCTTGGGACTTGGAAGATTTTAATTTCTCAGAGGAAAAAAGTCACCGTGGAGGTTTCCTCCACAGGTAGTTAGTCATAAATGAGCTATACAAACATTCACTGTCCTTTATATTGTCTTCATGGAGAATCAAGACAATCAACAAAATGAACAGGACTGGTACTCTTGCAGCAACTGTTCAGAAAGGGTTGGTTTAGTTGGCAGATTTTCACTATTCTTGAGTTTGGCTGTGGGTTTTGAGCTCCAGAACATTTGGGGATGGGAAAAGGAGCTGCCAGACTTACACATGGCTCACATAAAACGCACTTGCTTCTCCAGCATCAAACGGGATCTGAATAAAAGTTAGGGTTTTTTGTTTGGGGATTTTCAGATCCCTCTCAAAGCACAGTCAATTTCTCAGTGAAGAAAACAAACCAAGTGCCTGGTTTCTGGTGTTTTTCCCAAGACTTGCATAGCTCCATATCCTGTCAGGCATCTTTGTATCCCCACAGAAGGGCTGTGGCCAAATATAGTCAGTGGTGTGTTATGAAGGTCCTCTCTGCTCAAAACCTAATTGAAGCTCTGGTCAGGGGTAGCTGTTCTTACAGGTTTCCAGTATTACATCTTCAAGAGTCAACTTGCTGGGAGCAATGCACTCATTTGTGTAAGGAAAAAGATCCCTTAATGTGCTATTAAATTAAACAATGTCACTGCTATTGCAGTAGAGCTGAGCGAATAATCCATAATGAATAATTTATTCAACAAATTTAGCTGCTTTCTCTGCTCACAGACTATCTGGAGACAGATCACAATTCCCTCCAATTTACTTATTATTTGAAATTACTGATGGATAGCTTTGTAATTAAAAAAACAACTCTGTGTCTTGATCACAAACAACTGTGGGTGTCTGATCTTCGTTAGTCAAGGTATGTGCATTGGTTGTGATGGGTCAGATAAATCACATGATATTGTTTCTGCCTGCTCATTGGAGAAGACTACAAGCATGTCTGGCATGAAAAGACAAAAAATTCTGTCTCTGCATGCAATTTTGAAATTTGTCTTGTGCAAACATTTGCCCAGTAAAACTTGATTGCTCAAAAGTGTGCAGAAAGCAAATCCCACGGGGAAATCAATGTGGCTGCAGTAAATTCATTTAAAAATGTGAATGAATATTTGCAGTCTTTTTTTTTTTTAAATCTTTCTTCTAGCCCTGCAGAACAACGTCCGTCAAATACACCAAAAATACATTTCACTTGTTGAAGATTATTTGGTTTTTTTTCCTTTTCCCCACTTCTCCTCCAGAAGAAGACAGAATGAGAAGGAATCTCTGGTCTTGGTATTGCAAGAATGTTAGACTAAACTCCGCAATAAACCACGCAGGCAGCATCTTAAAACTGATTATCTTGGAAGGATGTTTCAAAATCTCCCTGTTCTGATGGCTAGAAGTCTTTTTCTGTTGTGAATCTCCCAGGTACTCATGGCCAGGTTATACTCACTTGTTGCTTAGACTTCTGATGCCTCTCTCATAAAAGCTCCAAGGGAGACTGAGGAAGGCACGGGTGACCCCTCCCCTGCCCCAGGCTGCCCAGGAAGCAGAGCTGGTTGCAACTAATTTTTCCAACATCCCTGGTAAAAGCCATCTGCAATTCACTGCATTTCTCACCTTCTTTGTAGGCTCATCTTTCTCATCATCAAAGTGATGACTACTTTGCTCAGATGGGGAGGCCCTCCCTGCCTTGACCTCAGTGCAACATGCAGCAGGCAGCCTTCCTCCTCCTTCCCCTTCTCTACCTCTTCCTTCTCCTTATTTTTAGACCTCTGATCCTCTTTTACAGCACTGAGGTTAGACTTGGAGGCCCTCAACCCAGTATTTGAAGCTGATTGATACTGAAGGGACAACAAGTTTTTTCTCTTTCTAGTTTGTAATGTGAAGAAAAACAACTAAAAAGGGAAATGTCTTTGAGGTGAGTATAAGCCTCTCAAAACTGAGGTCTAAGAGTTGTGTTTGTATATGAGGTAACGGGCTGATTAATTGATCTTCTCCAAGTCCTATTTCAATACTTTACCCTTCCCAGTGAAGCAGATGTCTTTGTTTTTGTGGTAGGTTACAGATATAATCACCATCTTTTGAAATATTATACATGTTGGTGTCATCTTCAAGTAGAAAAGTTCATGTGGCAGCTTTTGTGTTTCCCCACTAGGAGCCAAGCACAAATAACAATTATTAGTGCATCAGAGCTGTTTCAGGTATTCACACCCCATTAAAGCAGAGAGCAACTCCAGGGAGAAATACCACTGCTTGGTGGGGAGAGTAGTGCTTAGTGGTGACAAACAGCACTTCAGACTGAAATGTGGGGAGCTGGGTCAGGGAATGCTTTCCTTTATGAAGACATATCTTTTTGTATATGTGATGCTTAGGAGGAAGAATGCTCCTGTTCAGAAGGGACCTTGGGAGTGAGTGGTGCCGCCTGCTCCGACGCTACCAGTTGTGTGGTAGGTACCTGTCCCTGGGGTCCTGGGCACCAGCACCCCGCACTCACCTGACACTTCTGCATTCATTTGGCTGGTGAAGAGGGTTTCATGTATTTTAAATCTGCAGAAACATGGTCTTTTGTGAAAATAGTACATCAGCATCAAGAAGACAAGGACACAAACTGGAGCTCGTTGAGTTGAGCAGCATTTGCACTCCGTGTTTATTCCACCTCCGGTGCCTCCCCGTGCCCAGATCTTTGCTCAGGTTCAAGCATGTGGACTGTGGTGATCTCAGTGCAGCATAAAACACCTGAGAAGGAAGCAGAGAGATATAAATGCCTCTCCCTGGAAGTTCTCCTGTTAAAGGCAACACTTTTCCCAGCTGGCTGGTTTGCTCTCCCTTCCCTGTGCCTTGCATCCAGGTAGGGCTGCTTCTTTCCATGCTTGAAACAGATCCCAAAGCCACAGGAAAAACAAAGAACAGCTCTTGTTTATTTTTGCAGAGTTTTAACTGGGTCGGCGAGGAACGAAGGCTTGTTAAAAGGATTTTACTGTGGGTCATCCAGAGTTTGAGGAGCTGAGGAAGAAAAGGGGGAGAGGTGCTGTTTCCCCATCAGCAGATTGGTGGCCAGTGCCATGCTGCCCACTCAGCTGCAGGGAGCAGTTGGTGCACAAAGCCAGGGGCTGAAGAGCAATAGGAAAAACTCCTTTGGGCAAATGAGGATATGAACTGAGGATGTTTTAATATTTTTCTCACAGAAAATAGCATTAGTTAATTTTACCCTCTATCCTCATACAAAATGAAAGCAGGGTAATTTTTTAAACCCCTTCGCAGGCTTCCTTAAGATGACCTTTCCACCTGTAATTACAAACAAAAGATTATTGAATCAAATGGGATATATTAGTAAGAACATCAGTGATATAATTTTGATCACAGTGAATAAAATAGTTGGAAAAATTCATTTAACAACCTTTAAATCACTGGCTTCTGTGTTATTTACTACTAAAAGCATAATGCACACAGCTTTTCCTCTGTTGTATTCCCACAGTATGCATTTATCTCACCTGCTCCCTTAAAACCTATGTAAAAGATAGATTTTGTATTGGCAATGCTGTTTTCATCTCCCTCTCCTGAGCCCATGCTCTGTGTATAAGCCTTTGAGCCCGGCCTGTGGCATGGTCACAGTGGTGAGATGGGGATGGACCAGGAGGAAACTATTAAAGCCAGTGAAAATGAGAATTATTTTCACATCAGAAGTCTGGAAGTTACCCTGCCTGGTCTGTATTTAAGGACTCTGACAGAACAGCTGAACTCCAGTGCACAGAGAGCAGTTTGGCCTTTGAGCTTGTCTCAGTTACAACTCTTAAAAATGCCCTGAGTGTGAGAGAGTCCTGTGAGTCAGAAGTGTTCCACGGGACATGGTCAAGATCTGCTTTACCTTCACCAGGCCACAGATGAGCTTTGTGTCTGCTAATGCTCTGAAATCAGTAGATTTTAGGAGACAAAAATACGGTCCCTTAACAAATATAATCAGCATCGTCTCTGCTGGACCAAGAGCACAGGACATTCTTATTGCAATATGGTCACTTTGAATCTGCTATTCCCTTTAAAAGAGCACATCAGGAGGTACCACAGTGGATCAGCCGTGCAGGAGGTGGACATCTGCCAGACACAACCGTTATCAATCATCACCCAAGTATTTACATCAATCATTGAACAAACGTTTATGTCTGGAGTCTTTCTTCTGGTCAGATATATGTTTAGACAGAAGCACAAGCGCAGTGTGGAGTGGATCCTGATGCCTTCCTTTGCCCTGTTAGTAGAAAATTCACTCCTTGCTCCCCCCGCCGGGTTGACCTCCAATTTGTTTTCTATTTGAAAGGCTAAGGCCATATGGCAGATATGTTCAGTCCTCAAAGTCTTTTGATCTTTAGAACAGTTGCAGTCTAAATTTCAATAATGACAACACTTCCTTTTTTTTTTTTTTTTCCCCCCTTTTTGGATACTTATAAATGAGATATTATATTTCCATACATTTTATTTCTGGCCACATCTATGAATCTAATATTGACCTGGAGTTATCTGTGATAGAGAAGTTATTAATTTTGACAGATATAAGGGAGAAGCTAATATCCTCCTTTTACAAACACCTAATATTAATCTCTAGTGATGTAAACGAGAACTCCAGAATGGCTTGGGGTGGTGCTGGAAATTATATGAGATTGAAATTTGATAATGAAAAAGGGAAAGATTCATTTTAGAAAATTGATAAAATGGATAAAAAATTGTATTTCTTATGAAATAAGTGTAGGAACCACAACTTAGATTTAGCATCCATTATTCTTCTATAGGTGGTATGTACACAACAGATATGTTAGGGACCAGATATTACTCTGATTTCTTTATCCATAATCCCATTGACTCAGAGTAGTATCTATCTCCTGGTTTCTACTCAAATAACATATAGGAAGTCTGGAACTGGTTCTATGGCACAGGGATGTACCAGCTGGGGTTTGCTGCTAGTGCCACACTAGGAACTCTGCAGTAACGTGTTTGCCTTCAATAGCAGGAGATTTTACTTCGTGGCCCTCATTATGGTCATGGTCCCAAACTCTGCCACTCCTTGGAGACTTTTTCTTCCTTAACATGCCTTCTCTGTGTTATTGTGCTTCAGTCAAGTGTCTCTGTGAGCAGCTGGAGAGAACTCCTCAATGCACTGGGAGGAAACCCTTCCTTCAGCTCTGAATATCTGGAGATCTGGCTCTGGATTCTCCCTTTGGAGAGGGTTTTGGCCTTTGTTTGGGATAAAATTCAAGTATTTTATGATACATAGAATACTTTTTTTTCTCCTCAGCAATTTACTGGGTTATCCTGGGGAAATTGCCAAGTCTGGAGATTCTGGAAGTGTTTGGAAGGTTTTTACTTTACGGCAGAGAGACAGTTTGATGGCCTGGTTCAAAAGGAGCTCAGATTCACACAGCTGCACTGTTTATTTTGGTTGCATTTTTTTGTTATGCCAGATTCAAAGGCAGGCTGTACTGTTAATCTCATTCAGACATTTTGCTGTCCTCTTCTTTTTATACCTCAACAGCATTTGTACCCTGTTCCAGTACAAGATCGCACTGTGCAACTGACCAAAGCCCACCCATTTCTGGGAGCACTGAGAGGGTTTTGTGGCCATCCTGCTGCAAAGGCTGCACAGAAGTTGGTCACATATTTTACTCACAAAAAGGATTCTGCATCCCTGTGTCCTCGTTAATCCATCATGATGCTGAGGTGTCTGTGATGGAGAAAAATAGGGCAGGTATGATTAATAAATAGTTTAATTGTAAGGATGGGGAGCTGTGTGGGAGAGCTCCTCTTGGATACTTATAACAGCTCTGTGCTGTTGTGTTGCCTTGCTGTGTTTGCTATATGTATTTATTGCCAAGCTTATCTCAGAGGTGTATGTATTTGATATCAAGGCTGTCATGAATATTACTAAAAGCACCAAAAAACCTGTCTATGCCTCAGAGCAAAGTGGAAAGTTATCTTGACTGTGATGGCTGACAGGACACAGAGGATGGCACAAAGCCTTCCTCCTTGGAGAGGCATCCCAAACAGCAGCAGAGATGGAGCTGGGGGCAGAGGGAGATGCTGGAGGAGCACACCCTGTAGAGAGAGGCATAGCCTGGGGCAGTCTGTCATTCTGGGGTACTTTCTTGCCTGGAGATGCTGTTTGGGGATGGGAAAGCACAGATAGTGCAGTGGTTGGAGCACAATCCCAGAAGCTGTGGGTTGTACAGGGGCAGTGGGGAAAGGAGCCCCCTCCTGGGAGAGGAATTTGGATCTTGGATTAACACATTTTATAAGATGGGAGTCAGGATTGTGCCTTCAATGAATTTTTTGGTCACTTTCATTGTAGTCTCTTCTGAGCTCACCCATAGCTGGTACATGCCTGACCATGCCCAGGCTCCCAGTGCTCCATGGTGTCACAGCAGTGTGGGTGCTGCATCACTTGGGATGCAGGATCCCAGACATGGCCTCACTCAGCATCCTCTGCACTGCTGCCATGGGGGGGTCTGACATTGCACCTGAGCACGGGACAGGTGTCTCTGAGCTGCAAAAGGGGTGAGAGGACTTCTACCAGTATTGCACTGTTGTCACTCTTATCAAAGGCAATAGCTGTAAATAAATCAGTGCAGATACTTTATCATCCACTGCAAAGATGGGATGAGTTGCCAGCCAGCCTAGAGGCAGTTATGATACTGGGCTAAGGCCTAAAACCACAGTGACTTGAAAGCCAAAGGCCTCCAGATAACACTTTCCTGGTTTGCCCATCAGTCTTGCTTTCCTCCTTCAAAAAAAAAGATGACAAACAATTATCAGGTATCAGTGCCTGAATCTTAAGTGTCTTCTGTAATACTTAATATAAAAACAAATATGTTCTCCCTCAGAAAATGAAGCAGATCCCAATTAATTATGTATAGCTCTCCTACTTCCACGCAAAGAATAGCAACATTCAAATAAGTGCTTTGGTCTTCTTATCACCTGTTAGATTACAGGCATCTCCCAGCTCTCTAATGATCATCTGAGTTTTGGTGTTGGTTTTTCCTTTTAACTTTACATCATGTTCTTTTTCTTTTTTAGCATTTTTGACAAAAATAGTATAGTAGAGGAGAGACAGATGTCCCTTTGGTGATTTAATACGTTCTTTTCTGCCCTAAAATGTCTGAAAAAATTGGCTTATATACCAAGAGTACTCTCTGTTCTGGATTTCTTGTGTGCTCAAGGCAGAGAGGAGGATGGAGAGAGGTATGTCACAGAGATGTGTGTGTCAGATATGGGCCAACCCATTGAATCTGATCAATGGGAAAACAGTGATGAAACCCGACAATTGGTGGAATCTCTGTAATGACTCTACTACTTAGGAGAGCACAGCAACCCAAGACATGCACACAATCCCCTCCTGCATGTCAAGTGATATTTTCTTATATTGTGTTCAGGGTTAACCTGGAATATATCTTTGGCTCCTAGTTTGGGGAATGTTTGTCCTGCAGAAGACTAGGCTGTGTTGGAGACCCACGAACACAATTTTGTGTTTTGGAGGCCTTTGTGAGCTCTACCTGCTTTATTGTCAGAAGGATGACTAGGAAGTCTCCAGCATATAGTGTCATCAGCACTGTGATCTGAGAAACAACACCTACAGAATCTATTATTCATTAAATGTAACCAATATATAATTTAAAACAGTGGGTTTTGTCAAATAATGTTAGGTCAGCATAATTTTCTGCCTATTACTAATATCTATAACATCTTTGCCTTAGTCAGCTCTATTTAAATATGCAATCATTTACAGCTTTTGACTATATGTGTGCACACTCCCAATTTCCAATATTCAACTACTACAAATTTTATGCTGACATCAATAGCAAACTATTAAAGACAGTATTTCATTATTGGTTTTTCATCCCAAAAGTTATTTACAATTATATACTAAGCACTAATATTAAAGGAAACCATTTAAATGAGGTGCTATCTGCTTTAACAATATGTCTGTCACAGAATGAGATTGTGTTTAAAGATTTTATCAAGAAATGGTTGTTTGCTGAGGTTATGTTTTGTCCATGAAATATGCATTTCATATCTCTTTCATTTCATTAACATAATTTAATTTGTGCTTTGCATTTTGTGCATAATACATATTTGATTTACAAAACAAATATTTCCATTAGAAAATGAATTTCATGCAGGCAAAAAAGCAGAACCAAATGATGTATTGAAGGAAAATAAGAAGAAATGAAATGCATTTTCTCAGTCTATTAAAAAATCTATGGCATTGACAGAAAGTGCACTTAGTGCTACATTTAAAAAATAGCACATATGTCAATGTATTAACAAATAGAATTGGAAATACAAATATTTCCCTATATCAAGCCAAGAATCTCTTTATTTTAATTGAGTTGATTTAAAAGCCCAACTACAATTTAATTTTTATTTCATGATGTGGTACACTGCCTGGTGCCATTACATCCATGTAGAATTGGCAGTCAATATACAAATATATTTTACCTTTTAAAAACTTTCTACTGACACCAGCAATAAATAATTTAATGGGCTGAAAATGTGAAATCATTAATTTACTGATTGTCCTCGGATATCGGGTAGCTGGGTAGGGGTACAGATATGTGGACAAACTAATGAATAATGTTTGTGAGTCTGTCATGAGAGGACCCCTGTAAAGCAAGCCACAAATGAAACAAAACACAGTTTAAACTTGCCTGGTTTAATCTCCAGATCAAAAGAGCTGAAGAAAATGCTGAAGCCCAAAATGCCCCATTATCTCTCCATCAAGGAAACCTATCAAACTGGGTGTGGAGGAGTTAAATGTCTGACTCCTCTGGAGTCTGAAATGTGCATGTTTCCCTCCATCTAGCCAGCTATGGAAATATTGCATGTCCTGGTGTGGGTGGTGGGCTGAGCAGACATGAGGGACATGGCAAATTTGTGCCTCTGAGGGAGCTGGGCACCTCCCTTTAGATGGGGTCTGCTGCATCTCTTTTAGCATAAGATAGAGGCTGGGCAATAAATCCCTCATCCTTCCAGAGCAAGCCAAAACCGCAAGGAAACCTCTTAAAATGACTGCTGGCTTTTCCACAGAGGTGTAGATATTGGCTGTCTTGGTACCTGTATACCACTGTCAAATTTTGGCATGACACAGGAGGGCAGAGTTTGGCCTCTGGCCTGCTGTTCACACAAAATATATGAGTCACATTCTGCCCACAGTCGTAGTCATGCAGCCACAGTGGTCTTGCTGGTATAACGGGACAGAAATGGGGTTGTGAAAGATGAGGCAGATTGGCTCAGGGCAGAGATGGGCATAGCTGCTCTCAGCCCAGGCTCTGAGGCATCACTGGCATCACCATCTGCAGGAATGTGTCTGGGGCAGGACTCAGACAACATGAGAATTAATTTAAATTCACGGGATATTTTAAAGATAATAATAGATGTCAAGTTGCATCTTTTAGTTGTTTTGGAGCTTTGTGCTTTAAGCTTTTTTACACAAGGATTAGTGGCTTGCTTTTTAAAAAAAGGGAGGGGTTGGGAACTGAGATTCTTGCAGTCTCAGGAGTCCAGAAGCAGCAGCTTAAAGAAAAATACCAAATGTTGCAAGGCAGTAAGACTGAAAAATCCTCCATTATTCTGCCATGGGGAATAAGTTTAACTCTATGAGAAACTCTATGCAGCAAAGTAAGGAGAGAAAATGAAGAATAACTCCCCTATTTAAAACCAAGAGATACATTTGGGGAGGTTAGGCTGTAAATACATCAGCTTAGCTGGAATTTTGCCAGGACTTTGGGACTAATATCCATACTCTTATGGAAAGTGCTTGGGATAATGACTACAGGTATCTGAGGCCTCGGTGCTGTATCCGAGGCTAATTGAATTGAGTAGGCGTGTGTACTTGAGAAAACCAAAGGGAGGTTAGGCAGAAAAAGTGAAGAAGGTGAAAAAGAAAGCAAAGAAGTGAAGCTGCAATACTCTGATAATTAACTGGAATGAAGGCTCCAGGTTTGTCCTGCCAGATCATGCTGCGTGCTGGGTGAAAGCACAGTGACAGGGGAGAGTGCTCTCTCCTTGCTGCTCCTGTGGTCACCAATGCCACAGCTTGCAGCTTGTTCTCATCTTCTGCTGAGTACCAGCCAAGACAGGGCTCTCTAAATTACGCTCTTATTGCAAGAGCCATGCTCTCCAAAACCTGCATGGCACAGGCTCCCTTTTGCACTGTCATGTCTCCTCTTGCATCCTGCTCATCCTGCAGCCAGGTCTGGCGTTGAGGCAAGCCCAGCCACACCACGTGCCATGCTGATGGCTTGCCAGGATGCTCCTGTGGCTGCTGTCCACTCACTGCAGCCCAAACACTGCACGATGTCCCTCAAAGGTCACCAGAAGAGAAGGGAGTGGTGCCCTTGCCTGGCCAAGGAGTGCAGGGCTGTGTCGAAGGAGGAAGGCTGGAGTCTGCCTCACCTTCATGTCATCCCTCGTGGAGATTTGACAGGTCTCCATGCTGTTTTTCCTGAACATAAAACACAAAGTGCCTGGAGTGAGGGCACATTTTCATTCACTGTGTGTGGTATTTGGGATGTGTTTGCCCTGGGAGGGCCCCTGCAGCTGGGCAGAGCAGTGCTAGTGCTGCAGCCCCGTCCGAGCAGCAGCTCAGCTCCATGTCCCTGCTGGCTCCTCCTTGAGACATATGTGCTATAAATCCTCTGAGGTGAACCACAGAGTCATGTCTTCAGCCAGACCTTCGAAGAAATGAGTACTGTGAGCCTGGTGATTAGCTCTAGGATTAATGAGATGCACCACCTACATTCATAAGATATAATGAGAAAAAGTACCCAGTAATATTTAAACATCACACCTCCTTTCTTGACAATATCGGCATGTCAGAGTCGGGATAAAACTGTTTTGAATAAAAAATAAAGTATGTCTAAAATATTAAAAGAAAAAAGCTTAGTGCCTGCACACACAAAAGCAATGATCTGAGGGAAATCACCAGTTGCTGTTCTGTGAGGTATAAAAATAAACCCTTGTCTCCTTTACTTTTACATTCACTGACAAGTGACTATATTAGCATTAAGTGAAAAAGCAGATGAAAAGTAATGTCTTTTATTTAGCTCCTACCTGAAACATATTTAAGTTTCATGCAGCAAGTGAGATTGTGCACAGGGGTTTGAAATCATGTAATAAGACACTGCGTGACATTATCTGTCCACCCAGCAGTCACTCCAGTAAGTAACATTGCCACTAAATCTTGGAAGGGAAGTTAACACAAATAACTTCACACTTCCCTCCTCCTTTTTTTCCCAACCTTGTCAGTGTGTCTATCTGTGTAAGGTTTTGTACTCATTCTCCAAAGAAACCTGTTAGGATACCTGTCCATCAACTAGTCTAACGTACTTGTCTCATTTTTAATGTGCCAAAAATGTTGAGCCATGTATTGTTTCTAAATGAAGCACATGTGTGCTGCAGAGTAGAAACAGAAATGTGCTGATACAGGAAACTCTACTTGTTTGTTAGCAGTGATATTGGAAAAAATCCATCTCTCCTAGCAGGACAATCTCATCATATTAAAAGTTATGGATTTCTTGCTTAAGCATTCTACACTAGCTGCAGAGCTGTATAAACTTGCTTCTGCTTATCAAGCAAGCCAACAATACACAAAAAGAAAATTTAACATCTTTTAACATTTCTGCCTTCATATGGGAGTTCTCCTGAAATGAGTTCTTCAATTATCCTGATGGATCTGTTTAGTGAGTTGGTACTGTTTCCTGGCTTATAAAAGCTACTGCATTACTATGCAATACTGTGTATGTGGTATTGAAATGAGATCAACATCATTGCTTTACTACATTTTAAGCAGAAGTTAACACAGATTATAAAAATCATAAAGAATTTGGAGTTAGACACTGTAACAGTGTATCCTAAAAACCTGTACTGGGTTTTGTTGGCAAATAATTAAAGGTGTGTGAAAAATGAACTGCTGGTGGCTTCTTTCTTAAATAACTAATGAGTGTTAATCAATATTAAGCAAATATTATCAGAGAATATATTTTATTTTTCTTGATCTCGGATAACAAAGGAAATGGGATTTATGAAAGATTATAAACATATTGAACTAATATTCTTAACTTCAAAATAAAGTTGGAACATTATTCCTACATTTAGGAGATGATATGTGGCCCTATATATAAAATTCAGTTCAGGAAGAAAACCCTGCTACATCTGAGATTAACTGCATGTGACATCCAAGAATGTTTCAGAGGATCATTTATTGGATTGACTGTGCTGTACAAGTATGCAAAATATTTACATCTTTAGTTCTCCAAATTATTAAGCTGCTAAGATCTGTCTGTGAACGGAAGTTTTAACAAATCAGTTTGTAGGTGTTCCCTCTGAACCCAATATCCTCAGCTCTGTATGTGTGCATTTGCATGTGTGTGTGCATGCACAGATTTTTTAGTCTTTACACTGTAAAAAACTTTGGAATTGTTTGACCCTGTAAACACAAAATTCATGTCTCTCACCCTGGGACAAATACATTCTTTTTAAAAGCAGCATATGGGCAGCCTTGGACTGATGTTAGTTTATTGTCACTGCTTGATAACGTTTAATGGAAAAGATACAAGAGTGCCAAAGAATTTTAATTATTTTTGTGATAAAGTTATATGTTCGGCCTTGAAAAAGTGGAGATAATGCTGGGATTCATTATTATTCCCAGTGTGTTTAAACAGACGACACAGAATGCAAACAAAAGCAGATGAAATTTGAAAAGTATTATCAATATTGCAGATAGCAGATGCCCTTTCCAATCAGAACAAGCATATCTTCTATAGCAACTTTATGGTTGAGTAGTTTATTCATTTCTATTAGAAGGTTGTACGTTTCTAAAATATGTAGATGGTATCTAGAAAACCAACCAACCAGTAGGGTCATTTTGCTTGTTTTCCTAAATTTATTATTTCACTTTTGCAGGCTTGATCTGAGGTGCATTAACATGGGAGTGAAATCTTATTGTGTCAAATCCTATCTTGTATATGACCTTTCATGTGTTTTGCTGTGGTTCTGAGAGGGAAATGCTAAGAGGTATCTATTCTGCAGGGGTTTGCCTGGGTTGTATTTGTGCTACTGTAATTAAAACTAGACCCATCTTTCTGTAAAATTTTTCTTCTTCTTGGCCTTGTGGCTTGAAAGAAAAATTTTTCTGTGGATGCAGCACTTAATTCACACTTATATTCTTTTAAGAGTACATGAGGCACAGACCCTTCAAGTGTGAGGTGCCCAGTGCCACGTGCTGGAGCTGGGAAGCTGGCAGGGACCTCTGAGATCTGCCACCATTTAAAAGTGCTTTAAAAACATTTCCACACTCATGCAATAATATAACCAAACCAGTTATTTCTGTGTGATGTTGTTTGAGGCTTTCATTCTGTATTTTTCATTTTGGAAGAAAACAGCAAACATTTAAAATTATTTTACAGTAATTTACTGAACCCTAAGGCCACAATTCTGCAGTAGGTTACAACGTCGTGGGCTTTGATGGCAAAAATCATGTACTGATGCATTTCCACTGCAGAGAAATGGTGAAAGTGTAGGTCTTCAGAAAATATATTCCACATGGTTTCCTGCTACCTGTTCATATGCCAATTATACTTTCAAGTTTGCATCTGAAATTCTTTTCTGTCTAGTAACATCCTATCCTCTGAAATGTCTCTAGTCCACTTAGTCATATTTAGAGCTGCATATAAGTGGTTCTCTATATGCAAACACACAAATTGACACTGTTCCACCAATCATTTTTAAAAATATGGGTTCTCCTCCATAAAGGATTTGAAGAATGCTCCTTTGAGGTCTGGATTTCAGGCATCAATGGAAGAACAACGAATCCTTTAAAAAAATATAAATATTCAGTAGTTGGGCAGTCATAAAGGCTGAAACAGAAGGCATCAGAAAAAAACTACAGTGGCATTTAATTGTAGCTAAGTTCAGCCTCTGTGGAAGTTTCCCCCAGATGAAGGTCCAAAATGGCAGGAGACAGTTGTGTCCTTGAAGGCTGTGAAGAAAGAAGCTGCTTCCTGGGGATGCACCAGCTGAGCTTGGACTCCATCAACCTAACATCCTTGGCCCAAGGATCCCAGAAAAATGTGTGTGCTGGGGATAGGGAAGACGATGATGAGTCAAGGACTACATTTCCCACGATGCTCTTCAACCAACTCAGACTTCAAATTGAGGTGTTGAGGAGTTACACCTGCTCTGGAGACGTGGCAGCAGCTCCATCGTTCCCAGCTCTGAGGCTGGTCACAGGTACTGTAACACTGCCACAGATGTGTTTGGAGAGTGAATTCAGGACATGTAACCACAGGATGATTGCATGTGCAGGGTAGGTCCTAGAGGGCTCTAAAGTTGGAGAGCATGGGGGGAAGATGAGCTTTATGGCATCCCATCTTTAAATTGTGTTAGGAGTATGTGCCTGTATCTTCACTATAGTGTGTTTTCTTAACATTGGTGCTGAACCTCACCTTGGGCTAGTGCTGAATTGCCTCTGAATGTGATAAAGTTCTTGTGAAACCTGGATGTAAGGTGTGACACCAAGACTTGTGGCTCCTCACCAGTTTTGTGTTCTGGTGGTGCAAGCATGTGGGGAGGATACTGTGGCTCCCCACAAGCAGAGCAGTGGGGAGGGAGTTCCCAGTAAGTGTTTCCCAGTGCCCCTGTGTGTGCTTTTCTTTCCTGATTATGTGTATCCTTTACTCTTACTGTCTTCTGTTACAGCCCCTAATGCACATCTAATATAATTTTATAGAGCACTATTATCCAACAAACACAAACACACATCCCTCACCTTCTCTTTAGCGGTGGTGCAGCACTTCCCAGCCCACCCAAGGATCTGAGATGTTGGTGCTCTTGCTGCATTTATGGTTGAGCAGCATCATCCCAGTACATCCGTTATTTAGCAGACTTCCATAACGAATGCACTCCATAAATATAAAAGCATTTCTAGAAAGTTAAGTGTTTGGATGTTATAAAAAGCACCGCTGCTGAGTCATGCTCTTCCCAGCCCACGGGAAATGGGCAGTGATTATTTCATGCCATTTTGTGTTGGGCTGAGATAACTTAAGGGAAAATGTGGCCACCAAAACTGACAACTCATGCTGATCTGCTGCTCCACGCTCGTGGTGCCATCTGTTAGCACATGTCACTGTAGGTATGGAGATGTATTGTACAGCAGACTTAAGTCTATATTTCAAAATTGCTGGGAAGCAAGAGGCACACAAAGGAACTGTAATAAGTACAAAGTGTAATTAAATTTTGCTCTAAGAACTGCCATAGTCAGTTAAATCAGACCAGTTTAGATGTCATTATTTAGCCAATAGAGTAAATCTTATTTATAGAAGTCCAGGTCTGGCTCCACTTGTTTTCTGATAAGCAGTAGTAGGCTATTGACTTTAATGCATGATGCTTATAACAGAAAGATGCATAAATAAACATGGACAAAATGAGGGCAGAAGAGCACTGCTAAATTATCTCTGCAATTGTTGGTGCCCTCAACTTGGGCAAGGGCCTAAGCTTGGGTATTAATTCCTGTTTTCATTTTCTTCTTTAATTGATCTTGAGGAGCAACCATTATCCAAACAGTGAGGGAAAGGGATGTTCTCTTTATGAACTGCTGACACTGCAGCTCTCTACTGTTTCATCCAGGAGTCAGATAGCAAATGTGGAGAAGTAAGGGGTGAATTATATCCATCCGGGGAACAAAGGGGAGGATTTTTTTTCCAAATTTAGGAAGATGGGTTTTAAAAATGAAGGAACTCTGGGAAAGAACTGAAGAGATGGTATGTGACAGAACATAGGTAGAAGTGGTATCCCCAGCAATTTTCCTGAGGAGCCTGAAAAATTACTGTGTGATACTGGGAAATTAAGCAGCTGCAAGTAGGTAATGCACCAGAGCTCAGGTGTTTTGTGTTGAGTTTTTGGTGTGGTCTCTACTGTGCTCAAGTTCAATGTGAGATAGAGAAAACGTTTTGATATTTTCAAGCCTTGTTCAAGACAGAAAATATGTGAAATGTTCAGAGAAGTTGCTGGCACGTGATTTTCTTACTTTACTTTCCCACACTCTGAGTGCTCAGAAGGTTTGGATGACTGTCTGGATTTTTGTGGTCTCTTAATTAAGCTAAAACCTGACCTCTGAATGTTTTGGAACTTGCCAAACACAAATTACTGTGAGGAAGCAAGGAAGAGTTAAAGAGCCCATGGAAGCTTGCTTCCCAGATGTGTGTAGTTAATGCAGAGTGTTTAAGATGCTCGATCCTGTCACATACCACATGCTTGCAGGTAAATGTGGTTGGGAGTGGGGTTGGGGTAGGAATGAGATTCTTCATGAGAAGAAAGGGAAGGCAGTGATTGCCACTGCCCTGAAGATTGTCTTCTGTGCATGCTGGAGTGCACGATCAGGGCCACTTCCCTCATGTGCTGGAGTATTGTCCAAAAATCTTTTTTGCATATGATTTTAATGGAACGCATTTAAAACCATGCATATTCTTCCTTTAGTGAAAAAGAGACTGAAATTTCATAGAGGGAAATGTCAGGGAGCCACAGAAGTATTTTCTGCCTGTGACTGCATTTGATCATGTTGGACAAATGCTGGCCTCCTCTGGAATGCTTCATGCTTTGAGCAAGGAGGGGCCAAAGCTGGAGGGATTTCTGACTTTTTGAATTGCAGCTTGATGTTTAGAGTATTTAAACATTAAGTGTGTATGACAGGATGGGCAAATTCTT
The DNA here is from genome assembly GCA_013390005.1 of Calyptomena viridis. Taxonomy (NCBI): domain Eukaryota; kingdom Metazoa; phylum Chordata; class Aves; order Passeriformes; family Eurylaimidae; genus Calyptomena; species Calyptomena viridis. The sequence goes on along the minus strand of WEIV01000330.1, from coordinate 93,210 downwards.
CTCTGTGTTACCCTGTTAACTTGCAGTGACTGCTTGACATCCCAAGGTGCTGGTTCCCACCACTCACATTGACTTGAATGGGAACATGAGGAAAGGAATACGTGGGTTTGAATTAGGTTGTGAATCTCTGGATCACCAAGAATTTTCCTGCTAGCACATGCAGTTTAACCCAGGGCAGCAATAGATCTGTCAGAACCCAAGTACGGCTGCTCTGGAGCCCTTAATCTGGTGCTCGAGGTTCTGCGAGGGCGACTCTGTTTTCTCCCAGCCGCCTGTTGCACGTGGAGATAAACACCTGTGTGATGGCTGTATACAGCTGCAAATTGTACATGTGGTACTGAAAACACTGGTGCTGTTTATGCAGAGAAAAATAGAACCAAAGGGCCACAGAATGAAATATAATTTGTTAAAAACAGGGAATGACATTGATTAAAATGAAAGCCAATGTTCCAGCACTTTACTGTGGAGAAGTATGTCCCCAGGTTCCTTGCACTTGCCCTGTGATTATACAATAGATTTTAAGTCTGTGATATCTACAAATCTACATCAAAATATATTCTATAGCTGTAGGAAACAGCTCTGAATTGTTAACCTTCTCTCCAGGTACTGGAGGTAACACACTGTGAGATTAGATGTATATTTTCTTCAAGATATACCACCCATCGAGGAGTCCATATTTACATCTTTTGTTGATATTTTTTATAGATTAAAAGAGTCTCTTTTCTGGTGATAATTCTGCTAAGTACTGTAATTTGCTGCCACTAATATTTGTCTGAGTCCTAGTTTGCAAAATATATTTGAAACCACTTTATAAAGTCTCATAATTGCTTCTTTGTAGAGCTGGTATAATGAGTAGTTTCTTTATCCAGCCTTTATCCTGTTAACCTTAGAGGTGAGCGACTGCTTGCTGGAGTAGTTGGGGAATGTCTTAGCACTGTTGAGCCATTTAATTTCACTACTAATTTCATAGTGGTGACATAGAATTGGCTATGAGCAAGCTCGCAGTTATTTCAAGGGTTTTCAGTTAGCATTGAATCAGGACCTGATTCACTAAAATGAAATTGAAATAAATGCACATGTAGATGATTTTTTTTAATGCATAAATTGATCTGCGTTTATGTGCCCAATCCACATTAAAACATTGACCTGCTCTTGAAGGATGGGAGCTCAGCATATAAAGCAGCTCTAGCATTGAAAATGAGAACTTGCACCACTGCGTTGGGGGTTCATTCTCTGCTTCCTTTACTATTGCTCTTGTCCCATCTACACAGAAAATCCTTGCTTATCCAAATGTTACTCTTAGCTTCCTGGAAAATACAGATTCACGTTTTTCAGGCTTTTTTTGGCCATTTTTACAAAGACCGCAATCTGTGTGCTGTGCCATTTAGCATGTAGGGTGGCTTCCAGGCTTGCTCTTTCTGCAGGGAGACATTCCTGTTACTCTGGTGTTTGCTTTAGATGAGCAGAGCTGTCTTGTGCAAAACTTGTCTTTTCTCCAAAATTGTAGCGAAGTTATGTTGCTTCTCAAATCAAAATTCATTTTAGCCCAGAGCTGGCTGCATTTCAGAGGGGAGGTTGTGCCTTTTTGTGAATATAGCTTAAAATGTGCGTGTGTATGGAATTTTGCTATTTGCATCCTGTTGCTTTTGCTGTTACTGTAACAGTTGGGTGATCTGAAAGAAGTGTGATTTGAGGGTCACTAAACATGAGAGAGAAAGCTTTCAGTTTGGCATATGAGAGAGTATTTATGGCATGTGCTTAGGAAATGCTACCACTGTCTAATCTTATGTATGTATACAATTATAAAGAGGGTAAGAATAACATTTGATGAAACACTGGGGTTACAGGTGCATCCAAAAAGTTGAGAATTATTAATTGTTAAATGGACCCTCCCCACAAATCATCCCTGTTGTAAAAGGACCATGGCAAACACTCACCTGCATTTTGATGTGGATGTTGGTGACACCTGACAGTGGTCACTGCTGAAGAGGGACACATGGGGTGATGGAGCAGCAAGACCTCACTGTTCCCCAGTACCACAGACCCTTGGACACTGGTGAGCCCCTCTCAGGGCTGCCTTGGGGTATCTTCTGTCACATCCCATCACCTGCTCTTTCAGAGCTGCCAAATCCTGGTAGCTGAGCCCTGGTGTAATGCATCTACCTGGGGAACTGCCAGATTAAAATGTGCTTTCTTGGTTAGCTGTGGCTGCATGGCAGGGAGAGGAGACAAAATATGTTGTGTTATTCCTATGGGTCTGTTTTTATCTCTATGCATCTTGCACAGGCATTTAACTGCTGCAGCATTTACCTACAAGCTATGATTTAGCAGTGTGCTAATTCCAGCCTCTCCATTGTACAGGCATGTGCACTTGGGACACTGCAGGCATTTTGTCATCCAGAGGTCATCACTGCTAAATAGTAAGGGTGAATTTTGCACTGAAATACAGAGTTCTGATTGTGCACTTCATTTGATCTTTCAATGCTTCTGTCATTAGTGATATTGTCATTTAATGTGGACATTCATTTATCACATGTCTGGACCTGTCTGGGAAGCATTTGCAATGGCTGCACTCTCAATTCAGGTCTGTTCCCTCTCTAAGAATCGAAGCAAAAGTTGATAGCATTTGAAATTTAATCAGGTTGGTATTGTGCAACTTGTCTCTTATAAAAGTTTCAGTAGCTTTTTTGCACACTTTTCTCTACTGTTTAAAAGGAATTCTCAAAAGCCTGGAGTTGGAGGAACATGTCTGTCCGTGCATCATTGCAGACTGCATTTTTAGTTCTTTTACTCTGAGTTTCATCTCTTCTGTGAAACACATCTCAAATGTGGAACTTGTTACATCAGACTTGTACAAAATTCATAACTAAAAGCTTTTTCCTTTGTAATTAGGAGCATTTTCTGTTAACTGTGAGAAGTAGAGAAGTACTAAAGAGGGCTTATACAAAAAGACTTTATAGTACTAGTAAAGGCTGGTTTTCCTTAAGAGAAAATTCCCACCTTCGCTGTATTTTTTTTTTCATTACTAGCACCAAATTTGTGCCAATATGTATGATAGGTTCCTAAATTGTAATCCTGTGTTTTGCCACATCCAAAACTGTACTTATTCTAATTATTAGAACCCCTAGGTCTAGTTTTGCTCTACATTGCAGAGTGACAATATTGCCCTGTCAGATCCCAAATGCAAGCAGTACAAACCATTCTGTAATGTGCCTCTTCCCTACCTTCAGACATTGATTTTCAAGACCAGATGTTTAAAATCAGAACCTGCACACAATCTTCTTATTGCCCCATCCAGAACATCCCCTCCCCTCTGACCAGTCTGTTTTCTAAAATAGTCTTGGTCCTTCCAAAAAGATGGTTTTATTCTTCTAAGTTTCAGATTTAAAATCTGGATGAGTGAGAGATCTGGGATGAGAGATGCATTAGCAGAACTGATTTCTCTTGTTACCAGTTCAAAAGGCTTCAGTATGCAGCACAAATGATTCATAAGTATCCATTGTTCAGAGTTCAGGATAAAGAGTTCAGAATCAAAGCTCTGCTTTAATGTGCGCTCATGCATTTCTTTTTTCAGTAAGAGCATTCTCTTCATATATATAGCAAATGAAATTCAAACTTGTTTAAGCTGCAGTTCTGGTAAATTGCTCTGCTTCTGAAGTTAGCTTAGAATATCATGAGAGTTATAGAAACTGTTACAGATTTTGCTAGTATTGCAAAAACTTGGTGCTTAGTTATAATCAAGGAAGAGGTGTTTAATAAATAGAATAGCAAAACAAGTGATCAGCTCGTATTTTTCCTGGGTTTGGACCTCACGTCAGCCCTGCCGGCAGATCCTGAGAGCACAAGCACACAGGATTTGGGCAGTTTGTGTTTTTCTTATTGGCCTTTCCTGAGGGGAGAGGCTTCTACTTTACAGGCAGATTTTTGCATGGGAATGCATGACAACCAGTGGACAGTGATTAAGAGGTATTCTGATGTCTAGACATTTGTCCAAATGCTTGTCATGGTGCAAACTGTGCCCAGCATTGCTTCTTTCAGAGCCTGCTTTATCTTTCATTTTAATGTTCCGTAGATCCGAGGTGCTGTCACTACTGCAGTACTGTGTTTTCTCCTGGCATCTTGTATCATGGCTGAGCATACTGAATGGGCTCTCTAAACCCTTTCTTATCAATGGAGTACAACAAGCCCAATGCAATCATCCTTTCAATTATCTTCTTCATCTCAAGTGTCACCAGATAAGTGCTGGCATAGTATTCTTGGAACATTTCTGATATTGTTCCTCGCTTTTTTGGCTATAAATGTATGAATATGGGATAAAGATTAAGATATCTCATGTTTTACCCTTATTATGCACAGACAAAACTACGCTTATCTCCTAAAAGGTTCTTTTTTCCCCAGCTCTTCAGTTTCTATGCTCATTGGGGTCTGGGTGATGATTAGAATATTGGACTAGCTCTTGTGTTGCAGTAGGAATCATGCCCTGTGGTATCAGGGGAAAAGCCAGAAAGTCTATTCAGTGTTGTGCAGCCTCTGAAATCAGCCTGACACGGAGGTGACCTGGCAGTGGGTTACAGGACAGGACTCCCAGATGAGACTTTGTAGATTACCAGTACAGAACAGGTGTCTCAGCCTCTGCTAGCTCAGTTCTGGAGAGCTTTTCTGAGAGCTTAGTGCCATTGGAGGGAGGGGAAAGGAGGCTTTTATTTATTTACCTTGATTGTTTTTATCTGGTGAATGAAATTTGACTCTGTTAAACCACAGGCTTTTCAGAACTCTTTAGGTTCAGGAGACACTTGCAAGCAGACTGAAGAAACAGGGTTTCCACTGTGCTCTGGAGATGATTAATTCTCTACCTCCTGTTCTTTTTGAGGTCTAGGTGGTGTTCCTTTGAATACCTCTGTGTGCTTTGTGCTATGCAGGTGGTGTTTCCCGCTGAGCTGATGTTGGCATCTCTGCCTGGGCACATCATTTTGTTCTGGTGCCACCAGAGAGGGGCCCTTCCTGTCGTGGGGCAGAAGGACAGAGTGGGGATTGTAGACTCCTCTATTGAGTTGTTATTTGAGAGTGCAGTGCATTCAGCACTGCATGGATGTTCATGGATGGTGTGAATATGGCCTTGACCTGTTTGGAGACTGAAGGAGCAGAAGAGAGACCAGCTGATGGTGGGTCCCAGCTGCAGGACCAGTGGAAAGCTCATGGGATGGTGTGTTAGAGATAAGAAGCCAGTCTAGGATCTGCATGTATGAACAAGGCATCTGTGTGGGAACCTGGGGTTCTAGCATTATTCCTGCATGACCTTGGGCCAGGACATTTACCTCCCTGGGCTCAAGGAGTTATATAAGTTTTACAGGATCTTTGTGTCAAGTGCAGTTTACGTTGCTAAATCCCAGCTTTCACAACTGTGAAAGTCAGGCTCCCCACAAACATCTTCTCCTCATGAAGAGGAGTTTTTTTTAAGGGATTTTTGTTCATTGCCTTTTCATTGCCATTAGATTATTTTGGCAATGTGCTTGAGGTTGTCTCTGCAATTAGGAGAGCTCAAAACACTTCTTAAATTTAAGGAATTAATTTTGATGTAATTATGAAGAGCTTTAGGAATAACACCAAATATAGCAATATATGTGAATCCTGAGGATTGGCAAATAGATTAGTGTGGGAACAAGAGAAGAATGTAGGCTTTGGTTCAAAGAGTTATTTTAAAGGAAAAATACTTTAAAGTGTGATGAAAAACTGATTCCAGTGAAGGGCAAAATCCATCTCTTGTACTCTAGTTGTGCTTTCTTATTAGCCATTATAAAGTTGTGAGGGTGCAGTAATGGTGGCAACAAACCCAGATAAGTAACGGGGCAGATACAACTTCAATATCTTCATTAAAAAAAAGTTTCATGTTTGAACACAGTCACACAAAATGTATTTTCATGCTTACACGTTTTTCATTTTTGAAAGTCACACAATTGTTTTGCCGATTTAAGTTTTAAATTGATGAAAATACAATGGTAAAGAGGAAAGGGGCAACCTGGGAGGAGAGGAGCCGGGCTTTCCAAGGAAACATTGAAGCATCGCACTGATTGCTGTGAAAATTCATTTCAATTCCACCTCATTTCTTCATGAAGTGTATTAAAGCAGTTCTTTCCTGGGTTAGCTTCTGCAGGATTTTTGGTCTGACTTCAGGGGCAGTGGTTTTAAGAACATGGGACAATTTGCACTGTTATGCTACTTCACTGCAAGTAGTGCTGGTGAAAAGAGGAGAACTTAGACTACTGAGTTACATCAGCCTTATATAAATGTAGTGACTTTATACATCGTATAGTAAAAACTGCAGCAGGCGAGTATATTATTTTTCAAATAACTAACCTGAAATACTGAGTTTTGGGTCACGGCTTAGGAGTTGTGAGCACTTCCTTATGTGAAGGATTTTGAATGAGCTTGTTTTCCATTTGGATTTCTGGTCTACAGAAAGGTCTTGGCATCTTAAAAAGCCACTTTAAACTGAAATGGAGGCTGACTATTGGAATTTTGATCTTACTAGCCACTTTTGGTTTAATGTGGATATGACACCACCTGAAAAGGTCATAATAAAAATAGATCTTGATTCATCATCACTTCTGAAAAGACATTTATATATGAGCAAAACAGATTAAGCAACATAAGGTGAGATATACGTTCTCCCAGTTACCTGCCATGGTGTGTCTTAAGTCCCCTGTTATGGTGTCTATTGTATTCAGGCATTTCCTAATCTCTTAAGCATCTATCTGCATAGCACTGAGCAAGTACTATCTCGTAGTGGTGGAACTGAAGCCCAAAAATATTATGTAATGTAACTAATGTCTGTGGGAATTCAAGGAACTAAGTGTTGCAGCCCCTATAGCAGGCTTACTCTTCCTTGCCACCTCTTTCCTGGAAAACTGGCTCAAGTACTAAATGCACAGTTGAACACTCTGGTATTTCCTCACTTGCCAGAGCCAATAAATCCCTGGGTAGCAAATGGCAGTGTGCTGGTAAGCAGAATTAAAATCTGACAAGACAGTCACATAGGAATATCATCACTTAAAGACATTCAGGCACTGCTGCCTAAGATAGCTCTGAGATTGGGAAGTTGGATTCTAGTCTGTACTCTGCTCAGGAGAAGTCCTCAATCAAACTTCTTGAAGGTGTGATTAGGACCTTGCAGAAGCAATCTTGGAGGAATTGCTCTCTTATGCTACATAAGAGGAAGCCGGGAAATGGAGAGATTTACCCACCGTATGGATACATAGGTGGTGGGTCTGTTGTTGTTCACAGCCCAGTCCTGCAGTTATTCAGTGTGGGACATAGTTCTTCCTGCTGTCTAGCTCCTCCAGAGCTCCTTGCTGCCTCACTGGGGGCTTCTCTGCCTGCTGGCTGAGAGGGAAAGGATGCTCTGGGCTAAGATGTGCTCTCCTGTCACTTGTCCCCCTGTGTGGCACATGTAGCGTTACCATAACAGGTTGAAGGGTTTAAACTTTCTGAGCCAATGATCAGCATCTGAGAAGGTGCTTGACTAAAGTGTGTTTTCTTTAATTGCCTTGTGTTCTGTAATAAATTTTATTAATTAATGAAACTGACTCCTCTGTGTGGTACGTTGGAAGAATTGCTATTCTACCTCACTGTATAGTCATTATCACCATTAATGAGTGTGTTATTCTGTCACCAATATTAATCTAACAAAAGAAACAAATACCTGGCCTGTGCTGTGATGCAGGAGTCAGCAGGTTAAATACTCACTCTGTGTATTGTGATAAACAATCCAACTGACATGGCCAAAGCAGGGTTGGGGAGCTCCTTTCAGAGACACCCTGCACATGTACATGTACAATACATAGGCAGCTCTCCTTGCTGGTTGTGAGATGCTGCTTTTGTGAATGGTCCTTCTTCCCTGGCTTTTGGAATCAGCACCTCCCTGAGGATAAAATGCAGAGCAAATCAGTTAGGCACAGCAGAATATGGGGCATTTTCATACTTTGCCTTTTCATTTAGATTTGATTCCTTAGAAAAGCTGCTTAAATGGTGTTACAACTGCTTTGATACGGACTCTTAATTATGAAAAGGTAGCACCAGTAAATAGTGTTAGGTGAAAAGAGCGCAGAGGGGAGAGGCAATGGGAACCTTGGCTATCAATATGTCAAAAGGATGAGTCCAGAAAGACACACTCAGTGTTACAAATTTCTTGTGAAGCCCATGGCAAAGCTATTTTATCTCTCGAAAAAGGATACATGTCAGTCTTACTAGAGTTCCTTGAGGGAATAGATTTAGCACACAGAGGGGAGGAGAGACTGAAGTGAGGCATCTGTCATTTTCTTCCAGTGTTTATGGTCTCTTAAAACAAAAATGAAAATTAAAGGAATGTGTTTCTCTCGTATCAAGAGTTCTTATGTTCTTCTTTAACTGGCCTCATGCAGAAGATTTTGGCTGGTTTAGCTGGTTGTAATTTTTGTGGTGTGCAGTTCTTGTTGGCTTCCCTTGTACCAAACACACACGAGTTATTCCTTTACTGTGGGTGGTACGAAGCAAACAGCTGTGTGTGTCACACTGAATTTAATGTGCATCGTGGTAACAGGAGAATCAATCTGAGAAGGGACTTCTTTTGCGATGCTGTTAGCTTTGGATTTATATTCTTTATTAGCTATTGGAGCGTTTTCATTATTGCGGCTATTGGTTAGACCCAAACAGCCTCCAATAAAACCAAGAAACACCAAGTTGCAACACTTGCAATATGCAGTATGCACACACAACCTGGATCAACCTAATTTCAGCATAGCAAACACAAAACAAAAGCTGTATATGACTTCTTAGCCTTTGTGCACATCTGCATTATTATAAATGCTAATATAATTCTGCAATGATAAATAATTAAACAATTATGGTCATGAATCAATAAGTTTAGCACATTTTTTTCATCAGCAAATTGTACTGTATAAACAAGAAATATAAATTACCAAGTCTAATTTTCACTGAAAATTGTAAGCATTTTATATCTAATAATTAAAAAAGTATTAGAATTCAATGTAAGATACTTAGAACTTTAAATTTTTCTAGTTTTAACCAAACACCATTAAATTGTCATGTTTTATGTTTCTGAATCTGATTAACATTTTGAGATCTGACTTTTGCAATCATTGTCTTTGTTTTCCTCTGCTTAAACCCCCTCACTCAACCTCTAGTTTCTCCTAAACACAGTTTATCTGCCTGAATCCAGCTTCAGTTGACCTCATTATGTTGCCTTTAAGAAAATACAATGTTTAAAGAAAAACATTCAAGTACCTTTCTTCTAAGATTTCGAAAGACCCAGCTATTTTTATCAGCTATGAAGCACTTTGCTGCATAAGATGCAGTATGGATGCAGGGAGAAGAGGAAGCTTTTACAACTCTGTTTGCATTGAATCAGGGGTTGTAGGGTTACCTGTAATCTTTCCCACTCTCAGATCTCTGGCATTTGTAAAGGATCTATCACCCCAAATTACTGGCACCTGGATACATAATTTAAAAATAATCCTGCCCTTTTCTAGAAGTAGGGTTAAAAAACACTGTATTTTCAGAGAAAAAGCTGAGCTTGATACTTTTTCAGAAGTTGTATGTTTTCTCTGCTGAACAACTTGTGTAATCTAAGGATTTGCCACAAGGGAAGTTACTGCAGAATAGCTGTCTCTGGATTGCTCACCATTGGCTTCCTCGATGGTCCTGCTTTAACCCAGGGAAATGCTTGACCTGCTCTACTGTGTCTTGTGCTATTGACAAAATCCCCATTTAGACTTAGCCAAGGCATGTTAGATTAGGAAATCTGGAAAAACAGCAGTTTCAGGACGGTGTTTGGCATTGTGGCACCAGGTCGGAGGGGGACATGGTGGCCCCAGGTGCCCATCTCTGCAGTGACAGGGGCCTCTCTCTGTCAGCCACGGCTCTGTCCTGACCTGCAGGGTGGGCACCAAAGCAGTGAGGGCTCATTCTCCTGGTATTAACCTAAGGCAGAGCTGGTGGGACTGGTTTGTTGGAGTTCTGCTGCATCACTGTGCTGGAAAAGCTACTCTTTGTGGGAAAACTTGGTAAGCCAATAAACTGGTATTTATCTGTATCCCATATGTGTGGTGGTGTGAATGAGGGACAGCAGTGATCCTTCATGGTGGCCTCATCTGCCTTTCTTCTACAAATAATCTAGGTGAACCTGCAAAACAACCCATAAGATGTAAAGAAGGTGATATTACTCTTCAGAAAATAGGAGAAATCAGGAAGGGAATTTGATAGAGTACAGCAGGTTCTGTGACCTACAGAAGGCAGCTTCACCAGGCCTGGTGTGGTGTCTCGGGGTCTAAGATCCATTTGTCTGCCTTCACGGGGAAGCTCACAGTCTTAGACAGGAGACTCCATCCACTGAAGTGTTAAAGTTTATTTGCAGGGTTTTTTACTGACTAGAAGCCTCAGGAATATCCACCAAGCTGGGAGATCAAGGACTCTTCCTCTTGATTTTACTGCTCGCTGGCAAGCAATTAGTTATTTGTATTACAGAGAAGTCTCACAAAGATAGTACGTTCAGAAATGTGAGCAAGTATTTTGCCTTCGGGGGGGAAAAAGAAGAAGAAAATATTTTCTTCACCTTCTTGTCTTTATCTCCCTTTTTGTTTACCCTGTCTTCCTCGTTTTGATGAATAAGAGAATGAAAACTACATATGGAGTCTGAAGATCTTTACTTTGAGTTTCTTCCTTGTGCTGCTGCATCTGCTCCTGTTCTCCTAGCTTTCCCAGTGTGCTGTGTTTCCATTTGTGGGTGTAAGTGTCTTTGCCTCTGATGCCAATGTCACTCTTCCTGTGGCAACCAGATTTTGTTTTACTGTATGGCTCTTAGCAACATGTTTCCTGCATTCTGCTCACTCTGTTGTGGAGTTCACACTTTAAAAGTCTAGAGATATACATTTCTCTGCTTTCACATATATGGTTTTGTCAAAACAATTAAAGTAAAATCTTGGAATGGATTCCTTTTCCTTGTGCAGAGTTACTGGTTTTGTTTCCCTCTGAAGCAGGTCTACGTTACCCATCCTTCACCTCCATGGATCCCATACCCCCACTATTCTCATGTTCCAACATAAAATATTTTCATAATATTTTATACATCCATTAACTAGACCTTTTTTTAGGTGGTTGAAGAATTGTGTATTAATTTTCAAGTTACAGTACCTGTATTTAAAGACACTGGTGTGACAAAAGTCCTAACATTTAAGTGGCAGGGAATAACTGTAGAAAATTTTCACTTTCCTCTATGATAAATAAGTAGAACCTGTGGAGATGTAGTAATACAGTCATACATTTAGCATATTTCTTTATTTTTAGCATATCTACATTTAAAACACTCAGATTCCACCTACGAAACTGGATTACAAGATGCACAGCAGGTTTAAAAATATTTTAGACATGTTGTTTTCATGCTTCAAATCCTTGAAAAGCCAAATACACTCACTTCTGAAACTAAATCTTGGGTTTCACTGTTAAAAAAAAAAAAGAAAAATGTTTAATAGCACATATGGCATAATTTCATGTGACATCTGTTTTGTAACAAACAATATTTAGCTCACTTATTTGCTGAATGATACAGTACATGCTGCAAACAAAAAGTCCAATGAACAGTTTTATATAGTTTGTAATATATCAATGTTTATCGTAAAAGAATGCAAAACTTAAACATTTAAGGATGTTATTGATTGTAATATGCAAAACATCGATTACTGCATGCTGCCAATGCAAAAAAAGTCTACTTGAATGCCTTATGGGGTATGAAAATTGGGTAGATTTCTGGAAGAATAACTTGTCCTCCCACCGGTGACATTTAGGCTTATGCCCCCTCCACCTAATCTGTGTCATCTTCTAGGATACAGCTGTCAATATATTTAGGGTAGTTTAGCTCATAACAGCAGAAATGGTGAGAGCCTATTGGCTTAATTGCATGGAGTGATTGATTCTAATGGAAACAACATTTAGAAACTCAAAATGCGCTTTCTGTTGGCAGATCTAATAGAATATCATAATGAATTGGAGCATCAGGCATATACTGTACTTTCTGCAAGGACTGAAAAGGACAGGGTTTTATGTTGGTTTTATGTTGTTTTTTTTTTAATTTGATTTTAATGTTTAAATTATTTGTTTAAATAATAAAACCAAGCCATCACAAAGACATAGTCTGCCAGAAATCAGAATGGTGCTGAAACCATACACTGGTACAGCAAGTGTCAAAAGAAGACTGCTCAGGTAAATTGACTGAAGGCACTGAAACAAACATTGGCAACTGCAGTGCTGTGAAATGGCACGAGGTTTCTGGGGCCGTGCCTGGTGTCAAGATACACTGTGGAAGGATGTCCTGGAAGCAAACTCTGCTTCAGGGACTCACATGGGTGCTGTGCACCCAGACAAATGATTTCAGCATGATATCTCCTACAAATATCAAATGCTTTCTGGGAGGACGTGGTCTGTTGCAGACCACAGTCTCTGCTGAGCTGCACCAAGTGGGCACTGATGTGTGCCTGGGGCTGGAGCAGAGCAGGATCTCTGCCTTTCTGATGCTCCTCCTTGCCTCTGTGTGTGGCCAAATAATTTCGGGGAGCCCTGGTGGTGTTTTGTGGGTGTAGGGGTGCCTGGGTGTATGGCAGGAAGCTTATCTGGCACTCTTGGAGGAGGTGCCTTGGTGTGATGGCTGCTTTGGTGGTGTAGAATGTGACCCTGCCTGGACAGGCAGAGGAAAGCCTGTGCCAGCCCTCTCCCCTGGGGCAGCAGCAAAAGCTCCAGAGCAGTTGCTCTATGTCAACTCTCTTATCTTCTGGCAGTTTTGGACAATAACCTCTTGCCTTTGTAGGCTTGGTCAAACTGTAAGTGCATCTGTCTCTAGTCGGGGGTTTCTTTTCCTCTCTCTCTCTCTCAAAAGCACTTTAAAAGAATCATGTTTTCTTCTCTCTGTTGTAATTTCTCAGAGACATCTTACTCTTTCCTGAGTATCTGTATGGAAAGTCAGGATTACAAAATCTGCTTCACTGAAAATGCTGTGCTGTTTGGCCAGAAGCTGGTGACACAGTTCTGTCCTGTCTTTTTCTACTCCTTTAAGATCTAGGAAAGTGTAGGTTCTGGGGGGGTTAAGATGCAGTTACAGATTAAATGTTTTTTCCCCCTCTCCCATAATTAGAAAGGTATGAAGAATCGGATGCAAGATTGAACAGTGTAAATCCTCCAAAATTAAAAACATTTCAGAACTGGAATAAATATTAATAAATTGGATGCATAATGAAATGCTGTAGATATATAAGGGGAAAAGCAAGCAGGAAAGGAGGGAAGATTTTTATAGACCTTAATTACAGCAGGGTTGTTAGTAAATTTACTGAATTGTAAATGTAAAAGATTCGGATGGCCTGAGTAAAACCACATATTTAAGCCTTCTAAATGAACATTTCTGTTTTTTGAGTAATTTGTACCATCTGTGTCAAAATTCTGAGCCTAAGAAGAAAAAGCAGTGGAACAAATGTTGGTTCCATAAAACAGTCCTAGTTCATTGTTGAAATTGTCACACATTAACATTGCAGGCCATCTGGGTAGACAAAAGACTCTAACCAGATTGCTAAGATGATTTTATTGGTCTGGTATTAATCAGAATGTGGCATAATATTTAAGCAGAAAAAATGATGAGGTGAAGTGGAGTGTCTTTAACTATCCTAACTGTATGGTAGTTGCACAATAATTGTATTACACCATAGAGCACTGTGTTTCTAAGCAAAGATCCTAATTCTGAAACGTAAATAACAAGCTATGTGATATTTCCAATTTATAGTTTAAAATAAAATATGAAACTTAAAGAAGTAATGACTGTTGGCATATTGCAATGCAGAGATTTAAAGGCCACAGCATGGTTGTATTAAATTGCGGTATACCCACAATCATGCTGGAATTAACTTTAATTTCTTTTTGTAACATTGTAAATCAGATTACACTTCATCTCAAAGAATCCAGAACTCATGATTTACAATTGATTTTCTACATTTTGAATCTCTACACGATGCAGCAGCTTGCCTTTTCCCTGGGATCTAGACATGATGGGTATGTATGTGCATGTATGTGTTTTATGTTCTTGAAAATCTTTGTCTGCTTTCTCACCTTTCACAGGAAATAGGAAAAGCCTTGCTTTTTCGTGTTCTCCATAATCTTGCCTCTTTCTGGTTTTCCCCTATGATTCTCAAAAGACAGTGAGTGTTTTTGCTCACCTCTCCCCAATTTACCACCTCTTTGAAAACCCTGCCTGCCCTCGTGTGCCAAATCTGACCCTAGCAATGCCTCTAAGCATAGAGAGACTCCTCCAAGCACCTGGAAAACCTTGTCCTGGGAATATTTTGCACTTTGTCTGATGCGTTTGCTGTGAGAGTTACCCTTCTGAGGGAGGAAGGTGTTGGAGAGCCAACAGGGCTCCCTCCAAAGCTGCCTCAAGGTGGATGGACCCTCCTTCATGCAGGAGACCAAGGTTCTGGCAAGGTGGGAAGAGGGGACTCCATCATTAGGTTTAAGTATAGATGTGTCCTGTCTCTTGCTGAGGGAGGCTGTGCAGTGGTGATGGTCCCTACCTGCAGCAGACATCACTGCCCTGGTCCCACTATGTTCCCAGGGGTGGGAAAGCCCAGTTGCACCTGCATGCTGCCCTCAGCTCCCACACAGCCAGTGCTGTTTAAATGCAAGGCTTGAGTGCCAGTTGGGATTCATACAGAGGCCAGAGATTTTCCTATTTGTAAAATGTTTCTGGTCCTGATTATTATATAGAGTGCATTCTGTGGAAGCAGCTGTAGCATACTCCTGTGCCATTTTCCTGGCACAAAATATATGGTTTGGATGGTTTCTGCTCTGTAGTTTTCTACTATGGATTTCTCATTCTCTATCTCAAAGAAAAAAAAAAAAGTCTAGAGAACAGTTGCTTCTTACCAAACTTGTATTAGAAAGAGACTTGAATTTTCTGAAGTAATAGTTTAATAGTATTGGCGTAATTAAACAGGGCACCTGATGCAGTTAAAGAGCACAGATGCCAAATTAATTGAGGATATTTTTGCTTTTTGACTTCTGTTTTAAGTTATTAGTGTGAGGAGCAAGGTGAAGTGGAAGAAAGAGACTGTGAAACAGGGATGAAGAAATTGAAGGAGTGGAAAGAAGGATTATCTAGCAGGAGAAAAATGAGGGTGAGGGCAGTCAGATCGAAACATGAGGTTGGAAGGCAACAGGTTTGGACCAAGAAGTTGCAAACTCTGGCCAGCATTTAGACAGTGAAAAGTGCTCTGGCTCATGGAAGGGCTGTGAGGCTGAGAGCAGTTTGTACTCTGAGGGGTCTGCCTGGGGCCATGATGAATATTTGCTTTGTTCCAAACTTCTCTCCTTGGGAAAGATCTGGAACTGAACAAAATCAACCGAGCCCTGCAAGCTCTGTGAGCGGAGTTCATTGCCTGGGCAAGAGAGGTCCTGGTTAATGTCTTAATATTTTCTGTTTGAATTATGCATCGCTCGGTCTTCAGATTGTCTGGGAGATGGGTGGCCCAAAGGCACGTACAATGTCCTTGTCTTTGGCTGACCAGGATCCTCTGGAAATCTCTCATGGGCCAAGATTTGTTTGTGAAGAACCAACAGATTATTTGTCTGGAGATGAGGTGATCTTCTCTGTGATGGAGACAATATTTCCAAGTGTGAATACCTTGGATATCATGTTACTTGATCTTCTAGTGACATGCTGCTTGGCATAAACTTTAAAGGGGATTTTCCAAGTTTACCAGCAGTGGTTTTTTTTTCGGTTGGTTGGGGGTTTTTTGTGTGTTTTTTTTAGTTAGTTTGTTTTGTTTTGTTTTTTTCACTCAGTTCTCATTAAGCTTACATTTGAATGTTTAGAAATACGAAATACTGGTCTTAAAAGATGACTGGAATCTTTTCTATTTCATTAAAAATTTTTAATGGTTTTGTTATTTAATAAAAAAATTATCAGCCGTTGCTGTGGAATTATACAGTATAGTATAAAGTATGCCTAATTAAACAAAACATTTGGGATTGTTAGCCTCACAGTGCTGGCCTGATCTTTGATGACAGATAGCAATGGTGAGAAAATGTCACACAGCCACACCAGTGTTGCGCTATCAGCCACATACAAGTGAAATGTGGATTAAAATGCTATTAACATAGACAATTAAACATAGGCATAAACAAACCAGTTAAATCAATAATACTGGCTGCTGTGTTACAGAGCTGGTGCCTTGCTGTTGCTCACTTTGTCCATCTGAGGACCGCCCGGAACAGCAAACATGAAGCCAAGATGTTTTGCACATCAGTGGTGAGGATGTTGCCCCAGAGCAAGGTCCAACCACATCTTCAGTCAGCAAAGCCGTACTAGGAATTAAATATTATTTAATTTCCTAGCTAAAAAATGTCAGATTCCTTTTCCTTCTCTTAGAATCCATTTTTACTCTTGTGTTTGACATATATTCTAGGGCTTATGGGCTCAGTGTCTCTGTAGGTGCTGTAATTGGTCCTTGTGACTGAGATGTGAGTCTGAAAAAGGCCAGCAAAAAGCATGAGACACCTGAAAGGGAGATTTCATAGGTCACAGCTAGGTTAGCAGCAAAATAAACGAGAGTCTGATAGTTCACAGCCAAATAGCAAGCTGTTTGCTGGTCTTGCACATGGCCACCATGTCCAGCACGCCCATTTCATGCTGCTTTATTTTTTTTTTCCTGGATGTTAACCTTAGTTTTAGGCTTGCATTTCTCCATCCTGGAATTACGAAGACCCCCATCTTCTATACCTTTACTTACATGTTTGTTAGTCTATTTTGTGATATTTCAGTGTCGTCTCCACACCAGGTGTTCTGCTTTAGATCAGTATATTTGTTTATTCTTCTGTTAGAAACTAAACTCCCTATGTGTTCGTTCCTGGATTATGAGAGACTATGAATGAGAAGGTTGTATATGCTTTGAATTTTCCAGGTGTTAAATCTAATTTCTCTTCCTGGTCAACTGGCTTAATCCTTTAGTCTTAAAGGATTAAATGCTACCTATAGTAGATCTCACCCTGATGTCAAAAGATTTCTCTGGATGGCTGGTATCCTAAAGCCCAAAGCCAGCAAAATAATTCCACTGCAAAAAGTCAGCATTGCTTTATTGAAACCCCCATTTGAACAATGAGGTAAAGCATCACTGCTCTATTTATCTCTTAAGACCACCTTCTTAATCACTACTCTATTTATCTCCTAAGACCACCTTCTTACTGGCTGTAGGCTTGACAATAACAAGAGAGCACTGGGTATTTTCAGTCTGAGATTTCTCATAAGAACAAAGAAGTGATGAGACTTCCTCTTGATTCTTCATCTGAATCTATTTAAAATACAGAATGAAAAATAATGATCTCTTGTTTATTTTTTCTGTAGTGATTAAAAGAAGTGGTTCTTTAAACAACAAACACAGAAACATTTATTCTTTATTTTTTAAACAACAAATTGAAGCATATTGGGAGTCTCTTCTACTTTTTGTGGTGTTGGAAACCTGTTAGGAAGGCCATTTTGACAGTATGTTGGATTTTGTCCAATTAATGCCCCTTAAAAGCATCTTGGTGGGAAACAATGGGGCAAAAGTAAAATCCCTGTTTCCAGAGCCAGCTTGGAGGTGGTTAATGATGGCTCACATTATGGGAATATCACACTGGTTGTAAACAAATTCTTCCTGTTTTCAGGAGCTCTTTTACCACTGTAGAAGTTTTGATGTTATCTGAGCTACCGTGTTTCAGCCACTGTAATGCATGTAAATTCAAACTGCTTTACTCCTTTGGGTAGCAGTTAGGATGAATTCACAGCTGGCTGCTGTGTTGGGGACTGAGCTTCTGGCAGTGTATAAAAAATAGAATAAAAAATAAAATACATCATGAAATATTTGAGTACTAAAGACAATCCCAAAGATTAAAGGCAGGGAGACAAAAGGTGGCTAATGGAAGTAAAGTTGCTTCTGTGTGAAACCAGAGGCCAGCACGGCCCAGCTGCCTGGTCTGTTGTGGGGGTGGCAGAATGTCACCAGCCTCATTGGTAAGGGGCTTTCTGTGCTTTGTGGTGCTGTTGGGTGAAGTCCTACCTCAGATGTCTGTGGTGTGCTGAGAGGCTTGCACGTGGAGACAGCCTGGACCTGTATCTCTTCTCTTCCTGGCTCTTGTTCGTTTGAATGTTGCAGAATCAGGCTGTACCAATTAGAAAATGAATGAAGAGTCTGATTAGAGCTTTAAATGGGATTCTTGAGACTTTTGTTTGTACCTGAGGCAGTATGTATGCTGAAATTAAACAGCAACCACTTTTGGCACGCTTCCTTCCTTCATATAATCTCTCTAGCAGGCTGTGTTTTCTTACTGTAAATCTCTCTCTTGGATATATGTATTTATTTATTTATATTCAGAAACATCATGTGTGTATATGCAGTTCTGGGGAGGAATCATGGCCATGGTCAGCCATGGAGGGAATTTGAGCCTGCCCTGCTCTTGTCCCATTTTAGCTACTGCTGCTGTGGTTTAGGGCATTTCTGGGAGCTTACTGACCTACTTATGAGTTCTGTGGTCCATCCTGGTTGTGAACCAGGGCTGTGGGTGCTGTGGTGAGGCTCTCTGTTGGCTTCTCTTAGTGTCCAGCTGGACTGCTCCTGAGGAGCCCAACCACACTACCTGATGGCCCAGCTGTTGTCTCAGGTAATGCTACTCCTTCCTTCCTTCCAAATAAACCCCGCCAATATCCTAGAAAGACACTCTTTAAAGATCATGGGTGATTGACACTTAAAAGGCAACAGTTTTTATAGGTAAAATCATATTGATATGAGGGTATTTGCCTTGCAATAGATAAGTCAGGAAAAAGAATAAAATGAGGGCCAAGAGGAAAAGAGAGAAAAAAGGGAGAAAAAAAGTGTTTTGGAGACTGGTGCTGACTTAGGAAGGAGAAGGCTGCTGGGAAATCCTGGCTGCAACAGGAATTGCAGGAAGGGAGAGTTTCTGATTGAAAAGAAACCCAGAGGTTAGAAACAGCTGCTGAGCACTGTTTTCCTGGGAATCTGAAGCCTGCCCATGGAATGCTTCAGCTTGGAGGGAGTGCAAACATTGTCCTGGGTTTTGCCTCTGGGCTGTGCACTTTGGTCTTTGTAGATTGTATTTAACATTGGGTAGTGACATTGCTACTGCTTTGTTGGGCTGATGAGGCCACTGGGAAATGCAAGCCAATTCAGCTTTAAATGTATTCCTCTTTTTTCCATTTTGTTTTTAGGTTTTTTTCCTGTAAACCGTCTAACAGTAAATTAAGCTTTTGCATATGGTTATTACTTCATGACAGGGCATGATGAAGCACTTAGGAATTTCTGTAAGTTTAAAATTATCTTTACATTGGCCCCTGTTAAGATTTCTGACAATTGCCGTTAATCTTTAGTCTGGGGAAAAAAGGCTTTTTCCACACCATATGGACTAGACCAGATTTATCTGCTGCCTGTTGTCCTTCATGGGACATGAGGCACATTCTGTTGAGTGATGGATCATCTACGGATGTGTCGTAGCAAGAGCATGTTGGCGTGTACACACAGTTGACACACCTACATTTAGTCAATGTACTTGTGGTGTAGTTTGCTATTTTACTTCCCCATCTGCACTTCGTGTGCATTTTCACAGTCCTGTTTCACTGGCTGCATGAACATCACTAGAATGGAGATCAGCTGCTTGTGCAATGTGCTCAGTGAAGTCTCTTATTTCTCAACTGCAAATGGGTGCAAAAGTGGGCCATTAAAGCTGTGATTGACTCCAGACCAAGGCTGTGCTCCCAAACTCTTCATGCACTATTGAGGGCTGGAGGTTTTGTACTTTGATACTTGTGTTGTGTAAGAGCTTTCTGGCAACACCAGCAGTGCAAAGTCAATTTTTTGTTAATTTATTTCTAATAAGGAAGGTATCTTTGTGGGCAGAGAGTTAAGAACCCCAAGCTCTGTTTTTTTTCATGAACACAACCATATTTGAATGTGTGGAAATATTTCCAGACTGTGGTCTGCTCACTGATGATTTCCTTTAAAAATCCAAGCTACATGTTACTAACAGTATGTGATCAAGGTGCTTGTACCTATGTGGTTGTTCTGGTGAATGGCAACTTCTTTCTCTGATTTTAATCAAGTGAAACAGTTCTTGAAATGGTCACAATATCCTGTTTTCTGTGAGGCCAGTGGATCAGGAGGTGAACAGGGCGTTGTGTTCTACAATACAGAACGTTAACGTTTGCTTATGTGGGATGAAAATGTGTGCAAAATTTTATATGCAGTTTGTCAATTTAAAAAAATATCACTTTCCCTTTCAGAATTGTGGTGTCTAGCGTTGAAAATCAATTGAGATATTTATGTCCTGTAGCAGTTGATTTCTAAGTAATTAGAGGAAAACACGAGTATTTGCAAGTTTTGTAATTTTTTTCAGTTGTGTTTGCTTCTTGGATAATTTTATCCATGAAGACTCCTTTACCACTCTGTCTTGTTGACTCAGCTGAGTCAAAATTAAAGCATAAAATGAAAAGTTTATTTAATCATGACGATGTTCTTAAAAACTTGAGAGTTTTCTTGTGTTGCTAAAAAAGTGCCTTCAAAACTTCCTGAACTTCTTAAAATGCATCCTCAACACTGATAATTAATGAAGATATACTAAACAGTAAAGCAGCATTTAGTCTGTGTTTGAATAATTAGAAATTTAAACTAAATTCTCCTAGTGTGTCGAATATGCTTAAATTTATGATAAAAAACCCTGAAACAACAAAAAACCAAATCAAACTGATCAAATGATCAGATCTTTTGCACCAGAGTATTTCTACCTAGTTTAAATTCTGAGAACATAACAGCTTTAACTGTAGTATTTTTCTGACAGAGGAATAAAAAAACTATTCAGTGTTCAATTGAAGACTTATACAGAAAGCATAGACAAATTTTAATGGAAAGGAACACTGAATCCAACAGTGGGATTCATACAGGTTGGTTAATTACACAAATAGTAATTCATTCAGTCCTCTGGCCTGGTTATATTCTCCTACTTGACTTGCACACTGGCATCCCATTGCTATAGCAAAGAAAAGACTGAATAACGCTAATAATTTCAGATTGTTCCCTTATATGATAAAATTTTCAGATAAAGATATACTTGATTTTAGATTCTGAACTTGACTCTTAATATATATAATTCTTCACACTGTATATGAAAACCATTGACCATGGCAAAGCAAATGAAGTGTTAATTATCCAGAAAGAGCTTAGTTCTGCCCAGTGATGGATAATGCTGCCCAGATTCAGAACTGGACTTATTTATGTGATTAAAGTTAAGCACATGCTTAATCTCATTGATCTCCAACATCAATAACAGTTTATCAATTCAGAGCTGCAATTGGAGTTGCAAACACAAAGAAAAGATGAGTGGGGTCTTTGTCTTGACTTTGCCCACTGAATTTCTTGTGGACTGGGAAGTGGAAACAGCAAATGGTTATTGCTTGGAGATGGACTTTGGGGACTTTGAAATTCCTCACTATAATCTTGATGGTAGTTCTACTATCAGATTGATCTTTCTACTTTTCTTTTCTCAAGGGTGAAATTTTGTTCACTAACGTTTTGAACCAAATAGGTTTGGGTGGAAACTGTTTCAAATGAGGGGACACAATTTGAGGAATAATCAGACTAGTAGCACTTTGATAGAGAATATTAAAATAGAAAAATTACAAAGGAAAGGTAAAAATTCTAGTGCTGAAAGTCTGCAATGAGACAAATAACAATCAATAGCATGCATTTGTAGCCTGCTGTAACTGGGAAAATAAATAGGAATATGATGGTGCCCTCTAGACCTGGTGCTTCTGCTGGTGTGCACATGTCCCTTGCATACTTGGAAATATAAATGCCATGGCACCAATATCTAATAACATTTGAGTGCAAGTTCATTTGAACTGCTTAGATGAGGGGCATAAAACTGACATACACTACTGGAAAGCTAATTTTGTCTTCCTGAGGCTACTTTTGAGGCCTTTTTTTTGTTTTTTCTGAAGTATTTCTGCTTCAGAATTGCCTTTATCTGTTCTTAAAATGCACTGGAATCTTAATCACCAAGATATCACTAATAAACTCATTGAACTATTGGTGTCATGTTTTGTGAAGGTAGTTTAGGAGGGAAGGTAACACAGCAGGAACCCGATGCCTCAAAGCTGATATGAATGTCAGATTTACGTGGTGATAAGATACATTTGACCTGTATCCTGGAAAGTACAAACTAAACAAGATTGCTCAGTTCAGAAGTTTTCTCACAAAGGTAGAGGCAAAGGAAAACCAATCTTTTGAACTCAAGACCTTCACAAAAGTATTTAAAACTTTCTGGGGTAGTTTGAGGCTAATTTTCAGGAGATATGCATGGCTTTATTTTTTCAGTGATGAAATTATACTTAAAATTTATTTCAGTGAGAGAACTCAAACAAGTTAAGGAGCAAATGAAGCTTGGCAGATTTTTATTTTTTTAAAGCTACCAACGTAAAAAAAAAACATGCAGGTACTCTGAGGGAAGTTACTGGGTTTCTGGTTTTTATTCCTCTGCTTGCTAGCTAGTGAGTGATAGGCTGAGAAATGCAACATCATCTATTTCTTTTGTGTTCTTGGTTACCATAGAGCATATGCAACACAGAGCAAAACACAAACATTTCCTGCTTTGTTTTCTTGGCAGTTTTCTGAATTCAGTATTTTGGAATGAAAATGAAATAGTGTGAATCAATGTAGAGCACACAGAACACCTCGTTTTTTGATCCTCTGATGAGCATTTTTAGAAAAAAACTGCTGAAATATGCATCATAATCAATATGATGAACAACCAATGGAAAAGGCTTTTAAATATTTAAGAATCTCTGTGTTGTAGAGAATAGCACAATTTTTTTAAAATGAGACTACAAGTTCTTATAGACCATCAGAGTAGTCCTCCATAGAAGAATTTTGTGCCAGAAGGCTTAAAATACCTAATCCAATCTGGTCTAAGTTGGGATCTGATGTGGGCTCTCTGAAGAACATGGATAATCTTATTTCAGTTCCCAGGAGTGACCGTCGTTTCTCCTCTGCCCTCCTCCAGTGGGGCTTGCCTGATTGCCCTTGCAGTCCCTGTGCATCTGCCTCAATTTCCTCTGTTATTCTTATAGGAGATACTTCCTTAATGACTCAAATTAATGATTTCACCCCAGCCATGAATGACACCTTTCTCTTGTCACTGAGAGCAGCCTCTGGCCAGCACCCATCCGCAGTGCTCCCAGGTCCCCACACCTCTGGGTTTACCATCAGTCTGTTCCGTGTGCTCCTGTAAACTCCCCAGCGTCACAGGGTAATCCAGTTTTTAAACAAAAGGCATAATTAATATTAAAACACTCTGAGCAAGAGTGTAGCTTTGTAAATAACAATTTGTCATTATAGGAAGTGGCTTTTGCAAGGCGAAGGCTTGAATAGGTAATATTTTTGGGTGATGCTTCAGTGAAGAGATTTTCTGGAAATCTGTGATTTACCTGTTACTAATATTGTGCTATTTAACAAGCAGGAAGCAGTGTGTGAGAACAATAATAGTAATCTTAGTTAGAATGGTTTTGATGAAAGTACACTTTAATTCACTAATTATGGCAGCTAAAAGGCATTTTTACATTCAGTGTTAAAATCACTGTATCTGTATTTTTACCTCACTCTTCCAGCTGCAGAACTCTTTTTCTAACATGTTTTTAGTCATGTTATGCAAATGCCTGTTTAAATTACTAGGAGTATTTGTTTTCTATTTCTGCCCTGTAAAACATAATTTTAATACAAGTTATTTGTGAAATGCACATTGTAAAAGGAAATAAGGTTTCAGATGGCATTTCTATGATAATTTTACTGCAAATGTTGACCATGTTTTTGTATTTGTCTGTAGAAGGTAATGCAGGCTGTACATAAGGCATATTTCAAAGATCTAATATTGTATGTGACTAAATTAGTGAAGTAGCGTTGGCTTCCCTTTGAACAGTTAGTCTGGCACTAATCATACGGAGTAAAATAGATCACTGCCTCGCATTCATTTTGTGGGAGGCAGTTGCTGTGGCACAGTGAGCTGAACCGAGCCCTGCTGCAAAGATCCAGTGCCCTTTCCCAGCTCTCCCTCCCCTCTGTGGCTCCCTGGTGTGGGGTCTTGTGGTGTCCCCAGTGCTGTGGGAGCCGGGTGTTCTCCCCCAGGATGAACAGGCAGCCAAGCCCGCGGAAACGCACATGGCTGGCACCGCAACGCGGGTGTAATGTATGTAAATAGGGGGTAGCAAATGCATGAGCAAGTAAGTCAAGGTGAAGGGTGTGCTGAATACCTAAAAACTGACTGTGGTGCTCTGCCAGAGCGGGGAAACTTGGTGGAAGCTTGGTGGGGTCCAAAGGGGTGAGCCCCCGGGAAGGTACATGGTAAATTCCCAGGCAACCCTTCACGCTGCCTTGTTGCATGCAAAACTGCAATTAAAATCACACTTTCTTCTTTAGATTGATTTGCTTAATAAAATAAGGTTAGTTGCATTTAAAAAATGTATGGGCAAGTTTGCTGCATGTGGGGAGAATAACTGATATTGCTGGCAAGAGATTGCTCTTAATAAAACATCTCCATTTCAATGGCACGCTGTATTTTTATTTGGCTTGATCCTCAGCCTCTGAATCCAAATGGAAAATTTTTGAAACAAAAAGAGGTTTCTGGAGGTGGTAGCCTGTTGTTTGTGTCTCTGTCGCACTTTTCAATCAAATTATTTGTACTAGGCTGAAGTTTGACAAACCCGCTGTAGTGTCACGAAGAAAAAGCTTCCTCATAAAATCAAAAACATATAGCAGATGCATGTTTTATTGAACATTGCTAAAAATAGTGCTTTAAACCCTTACTCTGTCTGTAATGCTCTTTAAGTATCTCTTGAACACTGCCTTCATTATTAAGTCTCTGAGCTTCCAAAATAATTTTCTGGTTCTTTCTCTTCCACAGACCTTATTTTTCAAAACAGTTGATGTTTGTTTCCTATTTTACATGCGTGTATGGTGAGTGAGTTGTCAGTCAGCTGATGACTCTTCAGTCATGTTGGACAAGATCCTAAGCCTATGTCTGTAAGCAAATTCAAGACCTAATATCATGAATATATTTTGAGATTCTTTAAGGATCTCAGTAGAAACTAAGATGAAATATTTTGCCTATTGGTGACTCAGTGATCAAAGTTGGGGTGAGGGGAGGAGAGCTCTCTCTGCAGTTGTCATCCCCATGCTGACCAGTGTGATTCAATCTGCATGGCCCTTCTGACTTGCCCACTACAAAAGAAGGTGAAAGCATGATGCAGCAAGACTTCTGGGTTTACAGAGGCAGGGGAGTCAAGAGACGGTAAGAAAACGAGGATGAGGAGGTGGTATAAACCAGTTAGTAGCAAATACTGAGTCAAATTTTTATTTGGTAAAATAGACAATTGAATAAATTGAAATACATTTTACAATCAAATGTGTTGTTGGTCATGCATGACCTTATAAACAGCAGTTGCTGAAACATGACATGAAAAGATACAGTTTTATGACTTTGTGGTTTGAAATGCAGCTAAAAACGGCAGGTCTTTAGCTTTAAAGGATTCATCTCAAATATGGCATTTCTTCCCATTCTGAAATCCTCCTGTTACTAAAGGACACCAGGCTGGTGTTGTTCTTTTCTTTTTCTTAAATCAAATCTAGTATCACCAATGACACCAGACTCATTTTTCTTGTTGAATTCTCCATTAGGATGATGGTTGCAAGCTTTCAGCACCCATTTCTGGCGCTTGCTTTTGGCTGTGCAGTTTATAACTATGTTTTGCTTTTTTTACTTCTACTCTTGCAATGTGAATAAACACTAGTGCACAGGTAAGGTTGGAAGGGACCACTGGAGGTCATCTAGTCCAACCTCTCTGTTCAAGCAGGGTCCCCTAGAGCACATTACTGAGGATTTTGTCCAGGTGGTTTCGAGGGAGGAAGACTCCAGGAAAGGAGACTCCATGCAGGGAGCTCCCTGTACATACAAAAGCGAAGGAGTTGTATAGATTTTTTTTTCTTTCCTTGCAGATTGCCAAAAATGAACCTTTCTTTTCTTGAGAAGAGAAAAACGTTAAATGGAAAACAGTTGTCTTGCAGAAAGTTGTCTAAACAAGGACTTGTGAAGCTTTGTGAGCATGGGCAGAGTGAGAGCAGCTCTGACTTGTAGAGTTTGCAGCTGTGTAGCCTGCTCCCATTTCAACTTGGGATGAGTCTTATGACTCTGATAATTAATTTATCACCACCTGATATATTGCCTTTTAGTTTCCATAGTTTCACAACAAAGTGTCCTTGGACAATGTAAAGGTACTTGTCCTCATTCAGGATATATGTGCTATATAAAAAAATTTAATTGTTATATTGCATAAGCAAATAAAAAAAACCCCAAATATCTAGCAAGACAAATGAGCTGGAAAATATTTAGTTTTGGAGCTAAAGGGCTGAAAATAAATGACACATCTTTTAAAGAAGCTTTCAAAAAACTGAATCTTGTTATGAAGTGAGTTTTGAGCAGCTATAGCCTTGCAAGTCATTTTGATTAGAAATGTGTAAATATAGGAATCTGTTCTAGAAGTACATGGAACAGTGTAGTGTTGCTGCCTCTGTGCTGCAGGACAGAGGGAAATGAAACTAAATTTGGATCTGTCATCTTTCTCAGCATCTTGCAGGCTGGTCTGTTGAATGAAGCCCAGAGTCTGACTCTCCTAGGAGTGGATGATATATTAAGACAAGAGTTTATTACGCAGTAAGACATTAACAATGAGCCTGAAAAGGTATTGTGAATGTTAAAATTGCACTGACTAAAATATACTGAGGTTAAAATACAGGGTAACTTTACAAATCACTATTAATTTCTTTGGCTTTCATTGCAATAACATTGATTTAATTCATTAGATTCCTTTCTAAATCTATATTTCAGTTTTAGAGTTGTCAGTTTCTGTTAATGACAATTTTGCCCATCTGTTCTAACATGAAAATGAGGCTTCATGCAGGAGACATGATAGATCTCTAATAGTTGAAGAAGTAAGAATCTTAAAGGTATTTCATTTGGATTAGATCCGCTTTGATGTGATTCACCCTTGAAATTAAGCTGAGTACTAAAAACTTTCAACTGTATAATCAAAACACAAAAGTGTCATATCTTGTCATTTAGGCCCCTGTCTATTTCATAATTTACACAAAAAATTTCAAAACATTCCCACTCATTCTCTTTCTAATGACAGAGCCATAATTTTGGGTGTCAGCATATCAGAATTCCACTAGATGTGATGAGAATAAGAATTAGTTTCTTTAATTTGGCCATTCAAATGGTAGTATGACTACAGCAAGCCGTTTTGCTAAGCCAGCCTTTGCTGCCAAGCTGGGTTACAACTTCTGCTTCAATCCAGGTTTAAAACTCCAGTTCCTCGCCCAGGTCAATCTTCTGAAGGGGTAATTTTTCAAAGCAGTGTGTGAGTCTTAAGCACACAAATCCAGTTAGCAAGTAACAAGATTATGTTCTGTGCACTGCTTTAAAAATTTACCCCTAATATCCTAGAGATAGGAGCACAGTTGTTGCACGTACTGTGTACGAGGTGTAATTTAAATTGTTTTTAGTAAGCAATTCTCTGCGTTTATGCAATGCATTGTTATTCTGGGGAAAAAAAATGCTCAGCTAATTATTCAGTCTAGAAAAATAAAGACATCCATTAAAGGCTTGACTACATATTAATGGATGACCCTTCTAACCATAGTGTTTTATTTGTAAACCTAGAAAATTCTTTATGCATTAAATACATATGGAATTGGATTTTGTCTGTATCACTGAAAGTTACCAAGCACACATTGACTCAAACTCAGCCCATTTAGTGTTGCTTTGTAACAAAGGAGATGGTTTCTATAGTGTGCATCATTACTGCTTTCTGTCTTAAACTTCTCTTGAAATTCAGGGTATAACTGGGAAAATCAAACTAAAGAAGCTCCTACAGGACCAGATTTCTAATTTCTAAATACAAACTACTGAAAATTTAGCTTTTCAAGTGTGATACTTCTAACAAATTAAAAATCAACAAAAATATTATGCTTCTATGTTACCTGTTCAAGTGTATAGAATGTACAAAAACTTTAATCAAATACTCAGGTTTGCTCAGTTTTAAATTGTGTTAGTTTAATAGTTTCTATTCTGCTGTTTATATTAATGACATATTCCCATCTAAATATATTGCAGTGCTGAAAAGCCATCAAAACATTTCTAAGGTTGAATGAGTGCAGTTGCATTCATGATTTTTTAATAAAATGATCTCTTTCTATTGAACTGCTTCTTTTTTTTAACAGAGATTGAGATTGTATAATATATATATACATAGTTATAGGAGCATTATAAATACAAACTGCAGCTTCATTTACTGTCTGAATATTTGATTTCAGTTCATAGCTACACAGTGGGCTGAGAAATGTGAGTTACTGTACATAAAATATGAGAGCAAAAGAAAGAAGGATATAAAAACGAGAGATTGAACTGATTATTTTTTTGCATATTGATTAAAAGTCTTATTATTTGAAGAAGCAACTGATAATTTGCTAATAGTGATTTTTCCAAGAACTGATGTTTATAAAAATGATTTTCATCTATTCTCCTTTTCCTCTTTTACAGTCCGGTTTATATTCTCTACTTTTTAATTCTTGCCTCTTTTGCAGGCATTTGATATTTGTAGTATACATATAAAAGCAGTTCGATATTGGCTAAATTTGGGCATAGTCGTGTTATGAATACGAACATCTGCAATGGAATTAAAAGCGGCATTCACCAAAATCCAAGTGCGAAGTATCCCAGTTAAGCATACGATTCTGAATGCATAATTCAGTTGCCATATTTTGTTTCTTTCCTCTGTGTGAAGTGTTTATGAAATTCTCAGATTTATTAGGTATTTAGAATTTCCTTTAATTTCTTACTACATTTTTCTCTCTCTGCTTTCTATGCCTGTAGTTAATCTGCGTGTGGACTGGTCCCATGTCATTTTATTTTGTTTCTATTCATGCTGGATGACTAGCCAGCCTATTAGGGATTTCAAATACTCAAGCCAGCTGAAATTCAAGAACCTGCTATACTTGTATGAGTTTAACAAGCTTTTTCCTACTAGCAAGTTGAACCTTTCAAATACTGGGGCACCAAATAGTCTTATCTTTAAAACCTCATGCCCATGAATCTTTTTCCCCCATCTACACACATGTTCTCTCCCCTTACTATTATTTTTTTAATATATTATTTTCATGGTAATTGCTGTGGGGAGATTTGAAAATTCTGTGGTTAAGTCTCTGATTGTATCTATCCCAACCGGGAATTTTTCAGGGAAAGGAAACATAAGAAAAAAAGATCAGATGACATCCCTCTCCCGAACTGGTGACAGCCCAAAATTTGTGCATAACCCTGCTAGAAGAACAACAAACCCTAATTCTGATGGTGACTAAGCTGGGGAGCATAAGGTGAATTCTTACCATGCACATGGAGTGGTTCATTTCTCTATCGAGTATAGTAGAATTCTCCCCATAGCAATTGACTGCTGCTGTTTCAAGCAGAAGACGCCTTTTATTTCTCACGGACACCTGGCCCAGCAAAGCACACGTGCTGTCTGGCTGCTGATGGCTGTAGTGAAATACCAGATGGAAATAGATGCTACCAAAGCTCTTGTTCACTGTGATGTCAGTCGTTTAACTCATGATGAATTAATTTTAAAAATAAGCTGCAGAAAAAACTCTTTTAGTCTGGGAACCAGGAAGAATTTGGTGTTTACTTAGACTGAGGGCCTGAGTATGAATATAAATTTTTAAGTGAGCACGGTATATATTGCATGACTAGTTTATCAACTTAAAAGTGGCATCACTAAGTTGCCTTAGTTTTACATTTGAAACTGTTATACTCACAGAAAAGCTTTTCTCACAAAACAGTTAATTTAAGGTAATAATGCATACAATTAAAATATAAAATATTTTTCAGATGTGGTTTCATAGCAAGTGTGATCTGTTTAGAAATATGTTCAATTGAGAAAGATGAAGTATGGTGTGAATTACATTATTTCGCTTCTGGCTTTGTCCTATTGCAGGTCAAGGGTGTATCCAGGTTGTCAAATTTGTTTGCACCTGACTTGCTTCCCTCCTGAGAGCAGAAGCACCACCTCAAGGTAGGTGATTGTCCTCCATCAGCTATTTACATGGACTAAACTTACATGCTCTGGCTGCCCTTCTGCAGCTTCCTCCCACATACAAACACAGAGAGAAGCATGAGGTTATTAGGTGGATAAAATGGAAATAAGCAGCAAAATTCCCATAGATCTCTGGCTGTCTGCTGTTTCATTCATAATATTTAATTAAGAACGTGGTATCTAGAATGCAAGAAGAGCTGAGGGACAGTTGCTAGTACTCATTTTGTTTAAAGTTTAGGAAAGCTTTCAAAGCTCTACCCACAAGTCAGTACAGAGGTGCCAACAGGAAAGCTTTATGCCATAGTGTGGATTGAATATGATAATATGAGCTGTGCTCCTAATAGTGCTGATAAACAGACTGTTCTAATCAGATTCAAATGCTAATATATATAAAATCTTTACCCATTTAAAAATAATAAAATATTTTGCTTCAATTAATTCTGATTGTGCTAGCAGAACATACAATCAACAATGTTATGCAAATAGTTATTTTTGCAGTTGAAATCAATAACTTATTTTCTTTTGTAATACAAAAAAATGGAAAAAAGAGGTTATTATTAATTGCTTATAAAACTAGATCTTTGTGCGGGAAGCCTACAGGTATTAATCTCATTATCAAGACTTTCCTTCAAAGTCTGTATGACCATTATTGTTCATGATTCGACCACTCAAGAAATCTTGCCGTAGACTCCTATTTTGAAAGTATTTATTGGAAGCTGAATGAAATGAGTTCCTTATGAGCTAAGTAATTGTAAAGTTACATTATCCTGTGGAAAGAGATAACTGATAAAATCTGACAATTTCAATTTTAAAACAGCTGTGCCTTGCTACACTGAAGTCATGATAACCCTCATATTTATAAATCTATAACTTACTGGGTACACATACATAGTCATGAAGTATCAGTTACGTTACTGATAAAATACTTTAAACATTGATTATAAAATAACCTGTGTTAACAAAAGGTATATTGCTTGCTCATGCACATGGTATTGTTTGCTTCATTTGAATTACTGTATCACTAATTCCTTTCTCATTTTTGTTTTATTCTCTTCAACAATCATTGTTCAACATGGTCTGACCTGTAAATGAGAAAAGCTTTGCTAATTCACCTTTAATGATACCTCCACACCAGCAAAGTTCTTGGCTCCTGAGGAGGAACAAGGGCTTTTTGGTAAGACTTGGTGCATCTAAAGATCTTGCAGAGAATTTTGAGTCTCTTTCAACTGTTGAGAAGAAATGGACAGCAGCACTGAATATAGAGATAGTCCAAGCTAGGAACACAAGCAACCAATTCTGCTCACTACATGGGTCTATGGGTCATACCCTACCCCTGGAGGGCCTGTATGTGGTAAGGACTTCTTGTGGTCATAACTTCTCACAGCGTTTAAGTGACTATGGTGTCTTCTTTGTCACTGGTCATGTGGCCTTGTCCTGGATGTGTGCCCTCAGCACCCAAGGGGAACATGTCTATGGTCTCCCCATCATGTCTTTGGAAAGTTACCATTCTCCTGCATGAATGAGGAGCATGTAGTGTCCAAAAAAAGGGCTGCTAGGTCTCCAGAAGTGAGGCTTGAGCCACGCTGGGATAATTATTGACCTTCTTTGACCTTGCACATGGTTCTGGTTATATAATGCTGATCCCACGCCTGTGTGGTTGCCTTTGAAGCCACACCTGAGGCTGTGGAAGCAGGTTTGAATTTCATCTCCAAAATGATGAACCACTTTCTGCTTTATTCACAACCATATTGTGTACAAAGAGATGATTCTTTCACAATTTTCTTATGTGTTCTTTTCAGCAAGGCAAAACTGACAAATCTAGAGTATATATGATGATAGCTTCCATTCATAACAAGAATATCTAATTTCCAGGGCACATTCTGTGGTAAAGACCACTGGTTTCAACAGAAAAAAACCCCAGCCTCTGAGTCCTCAGGACAACTCCAGCATGGTGCAAAGCAATTATCTATGTTCTAAAAGTATGTATTTTTAAAAAATCTCATCCATTTCCAGAGATTTGCTATATATCATAGCAGACAAAGTGACATAAATATCCAGCAGATCAGAAGTACCCATTCTATTAAAATAACACGTGTCTGTTTTCCTGTATTTACAAACATGCACATATATATATATATGTAGTGATAGAATCACCTTCCCTAGAAGTGCTCAAAAAGCATGTTGACATGGCACTTCATGATATGGCTTAGTGGGAATGATGGTATTCATTTGAAGGTTGGACTTGATTTGGGAGGTCTTTTCCAACTTTAATGATTTCATGACTCTATATGTGCTAGACAGTTGGGCCTGGTTTGGTTTTTATATGAAAACACACCTTCCCAAGGTCCTAACCCTCTGTTATGCGTGGGGTTTGGCTCATGCAATTTTTTGAGGATGCAGATATTAATGTGCCTTAATAAATTCATTTGCATTACCACAGCAGGTTGGTGTTATGGGCTCATTCTGCCTCAGTGGCAGTCAGAGGAAGATGGTGCCTTGCTAGGTAAGACCTGGCCACTTTTTCCATGGGACTGATAAAAACTTCCTGGTTTCCCTGTCAGTTCCAAAAATATAATAAAATAAATAGAGAAATTTCCTCAGTTTATAGACTCTTTTCCCAATTAGCTGTGCTGGGGTGTGGTTAACACAAACTAATCATACTCCAGAGTGCTAAAATGTACATGGTGCAGTGGAGTGCCTCACGTCTCCTGGGGTGTGATTATTTAATGATAATGATGCCCCCTGCAGAGGCACCTTATTGCTCTTTTGCAAAAACAATCTTTATTGAGGGGAATTAATTGCATTGTTGTTGATAGCAAGAAATAAGTTAATATTTTGAAATGATCTTTCTGGTTTGCACAGCTTAAAGGGATTTTAGCACAATTATGTCAAATAAATGACCTGCTTTGAAAGTTTCTCAATATATTAGGTCTGGATTCCAAACCCACGCTGAATATACGTTTTCTCTGAAGATTTGGTTTCACTGGGAGTCTTGAAATGCTGAGAAGAGTTAATCTGTCTGTTCCATGGATACCTTGTATTCCTGCCTAAAAATTGATCTTTTCAGGGTCACTGACTGTTTTCTACTCAGAAGCAAATCTGCAGTTACACTGGATTCCCACAGCATATTTACTCTATGCAAAGTAACTGAGAGCAACTTTTATGGTAGGGTTTTTAATTAGTGCGATGTATAAAAGCAGCAAAGTTAATAAGGATGAAATTTGCTGGTGTGCTGACTTCTATGGAAGGCAATTGCCTCAGAGTCATGGTCATAGCCTAGTCTTAAATATCCATCCATGTTATTGCACTGATGCTACATAGATTTTAGAAGGCACAGCTCCCAACTGGAAAAGATACAAGCAGCAACATATACTTTACGTACTCCTATCTACCCACTAATTTATCTCCAGAATAATCGCTAATTTACTTATCTCAGTGCTAATGTTTCCTACAGTAGTTTGAGTTTTGTTTCCTACTTTATGGGAGTCTTTGCATCATTTTTATCACCTGCTTGCTTTTTTATACTAATGGTTCAGTACATCAGTATTACAGTAATAATATAGGTATATATCCATTGTAAAATGATGATTTACTGCAGCAGGATGGATGTATTTACCGTGTATGCAATGCTGCAACAAAAGAAAAGATCAGAAATATATGGCCCTGTGTCAGCACATGTGTAGGCATACCTGGATGTGTAAGCATGAATAAAGTAAAGCCACTTGGTGAAGTCACCTGCAGTGGTACTCACGCTGTGTGTGGGACTGTGGAGGAGGAGGCAGAATCCCACCATGGAGCTGTAGTGGGCAAGCAGGAGCTCACTGCCTCTGAAGCTAGTGCTGGCCAAGCTCTTTCCTTGCTTCTGGTGGCCCCAGCATCAAGTGGCTGGTTGAGTACTGAGGGGATTGTGTTGCTTAACATGCTCCTCCTCCTTACTGGAGACATGTAATCTCTGCTACCACTCTGGATGAGTGCCCTATTCCTGCCCCTCTGAGAGGGCAAATGCTACATTCTGAAATACTGTTTTGTAAGGAGTGAGCATAATTTTGCCTTCGAGAGTCTGTAGATAATAGGATTCCTGGATAATTCAGGTTGGAAGGTAAATCAGTCTCTTCTCATGTGTGTATGTGTCTGTTTCCCTGTCCGGGTCTCTTAAGGAATTACTCTAGTAACTTTGGGACATTTTAATTTCATTGGTCTCTTCCAGGGAACTTCTAGATGCAAATATCATATCCTTTGTGTACCTAAAGCCCAGACCTATCTGGGTCACTTATGAGAAATGATTCTAAAATCAATTCAATTGGAGGTGAGCTACTCCTCAAAGGTATGGATCTGTTTGTACCCACTCTAGCAGGCTTTGTAGTTGAACTTGATCCTCTGCTAGTAGTGGGTTCTTGCAGTCAAATGCTTTTGTCTAACATTAAAGTTTTTGAGAGAGAGTGGGATACCACCTATCTCAGTGCTACTCATCCTTTTAGATGGATTGGGACAACAAAATCTCATCTCCCTTATTGCTATTGCTCTTGAATTTGGCCATGTTGCTATTTATTTATACCCCAAGACCACATAATAACTTCAATTCACAATTAGGTCCCCAGCTTCTGCAGGTATTTAAGCATTCTTCCAACTCACAATTTCTGTTTACATATCCAAAGTTTTTTGGTACCTGGTTAATGCCCATTTAAAGAAAGGTTTAGCTGATGACTGCTTTCAGACTTTCCAGTTTTTCAGTTGCCTTAATTTTGCTCCTATAGGAATAGTTTCCATGTACACAGTTCTAGTTTTAATTAAGTAGGATTGGCTCACCAATATGCAAGCAACCTGCCTTTCCTCTGGATGAAATCAAGATCTTGAATCAGCTTCCACGTGAAATATAAAATATTAGATGTAGATAAATTAGTTTATGTTGTGTAAAGACTGGTTGCTTCCTCTTCATGGGATGAATGGCTGTTCTGATCTTTTTTTTCCATCTTTCCAGTTGGAAAAACAGCTGAACATGGAGTTGTTGAATGTAGGTTTCTTATTTTCATAGAAGAAGTATGGACAATCACATCATGCATTTAAATTATTTCAGCCCCAACAAAAAGAGAAGCAAATTTGTTCTGTCTTCCATTAACTGAATTGGTAATAATATTGTTTAAAAAAAGTATTTTTCTCTGTTTTTAGACCTGTATGACAAGGTCAGTCATTCTCCAGAGTCTTATTTTAATTGCTTTGATAGGTAGAGAATTAAAAAATTGAAGCTTTCAGGGATGCGAGGGGTGTTGACAGAAAGTCAAGGAAAAGAATGTGCCAAAGAGCAACAGAAATCAGGAAAAATAGTACAGGGTGCTGGAAGGGATGAGAGAGGTGACAAAAGAAGATGAGAGAATAGACATTCCACAGTCTTACAAGGAGGGAAGGAAAGGCAGGAGGGATTGGCAGGGGGAGATGGTCCCTCCAGTACCCCTGATCTGCCAGTTTTGGGAAATGACAGTGCTACATGTGTGTGAGCAGGAAACAGGAAATGGAATAATCTGATATGGAGAATCAGCTGAATCCTTGAAAAGCAAAGAAAGCAGCCTGACACCTGAGGGTGAAGAACTGGCTCTTCACCCACCCAGGTTACGTCTCTGCCCAGTCCCAGGTAGAGAAGGAAAAGTGCACCTGTGTCCCAGATATCCAAGTATTGTGATCACAGCTCTGGGGGTACATTTCAGTAACAAGTTGCTACTCTGTGCAGTCTCATGAAAGATGGTGCTTGCAGGAACTAGATAGTCCCTTGGAAAACATCTATGGTTGCCACAATTTATGTCACTGAAAGAATAAGAAGTTGTCAGTGATGTTGCTGTGGATTGCACAGCACTTGGGAAGTTTTTGGATGTGTATCATTTTATTTGGTTTGGATTTTGTAAACTGCAGAAATCAGTGAGAAAATAGCTTTTTACAAAGTAAAAATTTAAACGAACTTTTTAAAGCCATTCTCCTTAGAAGTTGCCTTTGTTGGGAAATATATGCCTTGTCTTTATTGTAAGTCTCCATTGTTTTTGCTTTTGTCCTTATCTTGGGTAACAAGCAGAGCTGATCAGCAATTTCCCCATGAAATAGGAATAATAAAACTATCTCCACCTGATTTATTAGCAGTATAGGTGGATACTGGGTATATCTGGAACTCCTCTTTGCTGGTGGTGGTAGCGGCCAGCGGTTGAGGGATAGAGTGCTAAAAACCAAGACCTTGTAAGATAGGAAGGGCTGTCCTGGGGAAACAGAAATCTCTTAAAAGCTCTGTTGTATACATGTGGGTTTGTTTAATGTGTGGCATATAATGCAGTTAATCTCCTTACAAAGTCATTGCTTAGAGAGCAATATGAAAGGAAATCCTGATAAAAGGCACCAGTATAAATTTGACATTGCGTGTAGCAGTCAGCTTTGTGCATTGTAATTGGAGGGGACAGAATAGTTGTTTATTCAGAGGGGAGAATGATGCTATAAATTTCAGGTATGGGATTAAAAAATAACTAGACTTCATTTTAAAAATTCCTTTCCCCTTTATTCTTCTTCCTCAGTCCTTGTTTGAGCTCTTTGCAAAGGATAAAGAATCACTGATCCTGCTTCATATGAGAGAGTGGGAAGCAAACACAAATGGGGGAGACAAGTGCCTCTGGATTCCAGATGTGATGCTCTGCAAGGCTCGTGTTGCCCTGTCTCCAGCAGTGATTCCTCTGCAGGTCTCATTAACCTTGTGAAATTGGGCAGGAAAAGGCCAAGAGCATGGTTTTCCGGA
>WEIV01000330.1:23688-51188 GCA_013390005.1 Calyptomena viridis | reverse complement strand
ACAGCTGGTGGCCACATTTGGTGCTAATGGCATGCTTTGAAGGGCAACGTCAGTAGATCAGCATACGTAATGGAGTGGGAGGTTTTCAGCATCTGTACCTGCTCTGCTACCTTCAGAGGCCCACTAACTTCGGTGGCTGTGCTAAGGCATTCAAGAAGAGAGGCAAGTGGAAGCTTTGGCCCCAGTCTCAGACAACAGATGCTGGAGACAATAAAACCTTCTCAAAAAAGGAAGGTGATTATTGCAGCTTTCTAGCCAGCAATTACCTTGCTTTTATAAATTATGTTGATGTCCATGATGTAACACACATTGCTGAGCACATGATAGCTGTTGTGGGCTGCCACTGGCTTCCCTGCTGATGCCTGACACAAAACTTGTAACACATTTTATTTAGCTTGCTGTACAAAGGTGCTCTATAAAATGAGATTTACCTCAAAATCATGTAATATGCTATCTGTCCCTGTGTCCCCCAGCTTTCTATGCAATATTCTCCTCTAAGTCAAAGGTGTAGCCAGGTAGATTTCACTGCCTTAATCCAGCATTTGCAAATGGTACCAGCCGAAAAGCCTCTTGGGTGGGTAAGTTTGCCAAGATTTACTTAGAAATTTATATGAAGAACTAGCACAGTAGCAAAAATGTAGTTTTCTCTCCTTTCAGGTTGCAACCTCCTTTAAAACATCTCTCACTGCCTTTCTGTTATCATTTAATTTCCACATGCACAAATACAGGATTCATTCCCAGTTCTCTTGACTATAACATATCAACCCTCTCGCTAGCATCCTTAACCTCTGCCCTGAGAAAACTAATCATCTCTCTTGTTAGCTCAGTCCCTTTTAGAGATGGCAGTGCACAAAGCACACCAACACTTCTCTACTGTAAGTAGCGGAGTGATACTTCTCTCTACTTGGTTTGTTCCACAGCTTCCACACTGATTTGTGTTGTACAATTCAATCTTCTGAATCACCCTTAATGACATCTATTATCTAAAATCCATTGGGCACCACTACTTCACTTCATCCCTTAATTACACCACCTCTCTCTTTTCATACCTGCTCTTAAACGTACCCAGTCACTGCCCTTAATGTCATCCTATTTCTCCTGTGCTAAGCTTCCAAAGTACTCATCCAGCAATGCATGCAGCCGGCTCTGTCCTCCTGCCGAACTGCTGAGAGTGCTCATAAGGAGTGTTTTCTTGCCTCCTTTCCTCAAACAAAAGCAATCCTCAGATTATAAAAGGAAGTAGAGGAAAGTGTTATGAGTTAGACTGCCATAGAGGTGTTCTAGCCATTCAATTTGGATTTAGATACACTATCTGTACAGAGATGATTTGGGAATTTTGATGTTCAGATGTGCTTAAGGTTTGTTAAAAGCTGAGTTTACACTGAGAGTCAATGGACCTTTTGAAAATCCCAGCTTTTTTAGCCAGTATGTCAATAGACGTTTTCTTCAGGGTGGTGAATATTCCTGTTCAATCCTATGCACGGGAGTTAATCACAATAAAGTCAGATTTCTAGCATATTAGTATATTTTAAAACAGTGCAACAGTCAGCCATTCATCAAGCTCAATGAAGCATATTTAAGTTTTCTAGAAGCTTCCCATTCATGTGATACTGAATTCTTGACTATTCATAATCGTAAAAACGAATGAAGCCCTTTCAGAGAGCAGATGCTGTACAAGGAGAGCTGGTTATTTAAAGCAGGAATGATTTGGCAGACCTAGTATTGTTTGTTAGAGGGCTGTCCCACACAGGAGGTAATTTAGAAGTCATATTGTTTAAAATAATTTTTCCATAGATCTCTCTCCTCCCCCAGCTGAATGAATTTAAAGTCAGAATAGAGACCCATTGATTGTTCTGGCTTCAAGGATCAGGAAGAGGTTAATTAGGGACTGATAAAAAGTTCTCTGGGGCAGGGGTCATGTCTTTGTATGTATTTGCACCATGACTAATGCAGTGTCCCTCTGAGCCTACAGGGGCTGTGGGGTTCTTCCATAATGTAAATGATATTAAATTGCACTTTAGAAGGTCTGAAAATGGATTTGATAGCAATTTTTAAATCTACCTTTTTAAGAGCTATGTCCAAATTTCTAGGGCAATTTAAATGCAATAAAGTGTTTCCTCATTTTGATTCCTTTAGAGTTTTCATCAGTGGAAGAGTTCTCCTGTAGGGACATAAATATAATCTCAGACTTAGCAGGGATCCTTCTGGGCTCTGTAGAGCCCTGTGGGTCAAACCATCATGTAGACAGAAATGCTTATGGCTCTTCTAGGTGTTTGGATCTTTTTTTCTCATTGAAGCCAAGATACATGAAGCAGATGTACCTGAGGAGGTGAGTGCATCTTTCCACTTACCCTGCTGGGAGGGGTTTGGAACTGTGAACTTGGAGGTCATATGGAAGACCTATCCCTGATTCTTCTCCTTGGCAAATTATTAACTGTATTTTGCAGACTACTGAGGGGA
The DNA here is from genome assembly GCA_013390005.1 of Calyptomena viridis. Lineage (NCBI taxonomy): Eukaryota > Metazoa > Chordata > Aves > Passeriformes > Eurylaimidae > Calyptomena > Calyptomena viridis. The sequence goes on along the minus strand of WEIV01000330.1, from coordinate 48,728 downwards.
TGAGGGTTCCATCAGTGGCATGCAGACGTCTCCTGTGGCAGCTGGTAAGTGCAGGCACCACTGATGGCATGATGGTGGCATGGGGGGGGGCAGTGTCAAATTAGTTACTGTAGGTGTCTGATACTGTTCCTGGTAACTCTAAGAGTCACAAGTTTAAGTCCTTTTATGAAGAAACAAACAAGAAGGATCATCTGGCTTTTTATGAGAAGTCTTGATCCTACTTCCTACCTTAAAGAGAAATAGGGCAAAAAGCAAAGCAAATCATAACAACCGGCTAAAATAAAAGCTAGGGAGAGTATATCTTCATTTTGCAACATTTAAATTTACTCTGACAATATTCCCGAAAACGCAACCTCTACTATCTGGCTGGGGCAACCTTGTGCATTTCTGTTCATACAGGTTTACAAAATAAAAAATGCAGTCATTTGATTAGTCTTAAGAGCTTAAAAATGCCATTCCAGATGCTGACAGAAGCACAGATTTGTAATCTCAAGATCATAATTTGGCCTTTTAATCATGAAGAACTGATGTCCCTGCTTTATCAAACAGCTTCGTTCTTACTCTGGTGATTAGTGACTTTCTTGCTGCCTTTTTCCCCCTTCAGAACCCTACACATCGTTGCCCAAGTAACTAATAATTTTTTGACTCTCTGCTAAACTAATTACGTCTCCTTTTCTTTGGTGCAAAAAACTTCCCTAAAAGTGAGAAGGTTGACAGTTCTCAAACCAGGATTGAACCATGAGCTTTCTTCAGATACACCTCCAGTATCTTTTCTATGGCTTTACAATGAAACACTGCAACCTTTATTCCTCTTTGTCATCTTGTGCTTTGATTGTTCCTACAGGTTGCAATGTCTATGTGCAATCTGCCAATGAAGTCTGAATTATTTTGTTGTCTACTGTATCAGATGAGTGTCTACACTTCCCTCGTGGCTTTTACTGTCCATGGTACCTTCATGTTTCTTTCAGATTGCTTTGATCTGGGCCAAAAGGTGATTCCAGATTGTGTCCACTGGCAAATTTGTCTTGCTTTCATGTTCTCCTTGAAGCTTGTGAACATGGCCAGTACACTGGGAGACCTCCAGTTGGTCTGGGCAGCCACAGGCCCTGCAGGACGTTCCAAGGCACATGGTAATAGGCAAAAAATAGGATGTTGATCATGGCTTATTACTTAAATGCAAGATGTAGCTTGGTCTCTTCCTTCTCTTCTCTGCTAAGGGGAATTGAGTAAGATATAGGAAAGAAAATAAAAGTGGCATTTTCTACAGGAAATAGCCCTCACGAATATGTCTCTGTTAATAATTATAGAACTGGTTTTATTTTGTTCAATGCACTGCCTCAGTTTTGGATCCACATCAAGAGCAGCATATGCTCTCCAAACTAAAATATGTGCATATCTGATTTTTGACAAAAAAATTATTTAATTGATCTCTTCCTCCCCTCTCCCCTCCCCCTCCTTCTCTTCCTGCCTTTTTTGCCCATTTCTTTACTAATTCCATAATATAGTAAGCCTTCTATTATGGAAGAAATCCGAATTAATTTAAATACAAAATATAAAGAATTAACCTTACAGCAAAACAGATAACAGAAAAAAGAGATGGTTTTTCTCTGTCAAATGACAGCCTTCTCGTTTATTATCATTTTAACAAATTAAGTTGCAAAATTGGCATTATTTCAGAACTGTACAAAATGTAATGACTCCATGAAATATGTTGAATTTTTCAAGTATTAAGAATCCCTTAGTTTTGAAAACGAATCACTGGAAATGATCCTTAAGGATCCAAAGTTTTTTGTGCCATTTCTATACTATGCCTGTACAAAATCTAATGGCATTTGCTGAGTTAATCCTGGATATGCCATTGTTTTGGTATTTGTACTCTATTAGTTAAATACAACATGTGTGAGAAAATCAAAGGGAAGAGATGTTGTTAAAATAGGAGAAAATGTTTATCCCTTAGATGTAAGAAATACTCAACACCCCAAATAAATCTGGCTTAAATTCTTTAAGTCTTAAATAAGTTTTAAGTCAAAATAAGTTTTCAGTCTCAAAACTCTCTCCCTCGGAAGTGTGTATTTGCATGTGTGCAAGCACATGGGTGTGTGTCTTCATGTAAGAGAACAGAGTGTACTAAAACTAGCTTCTTCTAAACCTTATTTCAGGAACCTCAAAAGCTGATATGTGACAGCTGTCGTACAAGCAGGTCTGAATTACAAAGATAGGACTAAGCAGTTCTAGAAACCATAGGGATGAACTGCCTCTGTAGTGTGTATTTCTCTGGTGTTTTTTTTGTTTTGTTTTTTTTTGTGTGTGTTTTTTGGTGTTTGTTTGGTTTTGTTTTTATTACTTTTATTTTTATTTTACTTAGAGATATGCAGAAGCCCAGGCAGTGCAGGTGTAGCTGGAGGGGCAGTTGCAGTGCACTCAGTGCCAGTGGGCTCTTGGCAGAAGCCCAGGTAGGAAGAGCACAGGGCATGGGAAGGACATATCCAAAGAGGGCAGAGAATGAGGCCTGAGCTGGGAAATGCTGCTGTGTTGTGTTCCAGCAGGATGCAAAGGAACCCAGGGACAGTCAGAGACTACCGGGGTGGAGGCTGCTCTCTCATGAGGTCATCATCATAAAGGTTATAACTCAGAAATATGTGTTCTTGTCAAAAATGAAAAAGATGCATGGATGTGGGAGGAGCCACACGAATGTTCCCCCCTCAAGCTTGCTGTCTTCTGACCTGTTAATTTGTTGTGTCACTTCTACTGTCCCTGTGCCATGGGGTCACTTGCTGGAAAATTGGTGGAGCTGGTTCTGCTGCTGCGATGTGTGGGTGATAATCTTGCCATTTTTTGCTCAGTCCTTGCCAGCATTTTCTCTCCACAAACCCTCCAGAAGCATTGCCTGTTAACATGCCTTCCCGAGTACCACCTCTGTTCTCTTCTCTCTCGCGCCTTTGCCTGTCCTTCGAATACATCTGTGTCTTTGCCCTCCGAGAGAGTGCCCTTTTTTCTGTTGGCAGCCCTTGCATAGGTGTAGTGCGTTGTGCTGCCTCTCTTCTCTGTCTCACTCTATTCTCTTTCCTGCTGATGAGACCCATGTTGCTTTGGCAGAAAAACTAAAATACAGTAGTTCATCAATCCAAAATCCACGATGATGCACTTGTCTGACAGTGGGGGTTTGGCTGAAGGTGATTTTGACTATGAGCTTGACTCTTCGCTTGGAAGTAGAAAAGAACTGCAAGACTTTAATATAGCTTTTACACAGGATTTAAAAAGAAGCCCGTCTTTATTGGTGGGGAGTGTAGACTTGAGAAGATACGAGGAAAGAGCGGTGTTGCCAGTGAATGTCCTCAGTTTGGGAATGGTGAGTGCTTTGTGTCTCATTCTCGGGGGACATGGGGATTTCTAGTCCAGAAAAAAAATGACTGTTGCAAAAAATCACCAGTGCCACCAGAACTAGTGTCCTGCAGCATATCCAAAATAGAGAGAGATGTGGCTGCAGGAGAAATTCCTGGGTCTTTTACAGTTTTTCAGACGAATCTGGAGAATCTCACGTGACATTATATGGGCCAAAAGCTCATCTATTCCAGACATGGTAACACATCAGGACAGGACTATAAGAAGTTTGGGAGGGTGTCTATTCCTCTCCTTCCTGTAATTCTCCATTTCAAAATTACTGTGCCATGTGAAAATTCAATTTTGAAATCAAGCTAGTCTTCATCTTCCATACAAGAATTCCTCTTGTGCTTTTTGGTAGCATAAAAGCTGATCTTGGTGTCCTTGGGTAAAATCTATGTTCCTTGCAATATTGAACATGATAGTCCTTGCCCTGCAGGCTTCTGCTCTTCACACTAGCAGTGTCTGTGTGCCATCAGCACTGAAATAATGGCAAATCATCTGGAAGCCCTCTGGAATCACATTATTTTAAAAGGTCATATTTAAGAATGAAAAAAATGAAATCAACTAATCCATTTGTAACTTCCTCTGGAAAGGGTTAGAACCTGAGAGAGAACAGACTCATAAAGATACTGGTGCACTTCTCATTTTGGATAGTGATTTAGCATGCCATGTTTCTATCACTTTTACGGCCAACTGATGCCTAAAATCAAACTAAGCCATAGCAACAGCAGAGCAAACATCAAGGTAGAGATGATGTCTGAGTGTGCTGAAGGCTGGGAGAGCAGCCCATGCTTCACTTGAAGTTCCAACATCAAAGATGTAGAGTAACTCTCTTCTCCATGTTCCAGTTTCACACATCATCTGAGTATCCTTTGGCAGCAACAGCTGGCCCAAGCTATGGAGCAGCAGCTGGTAAGTCCAGAGGCAGAGCTGTGATGCCTGTGGCATCAGATGTACTGGAAACCCTTCTAAACTGTATTTTGAAGTTTCAGCATTTGTGTGGACCTAATTATAAGACATACATTCCAATCCCAGGCTGTGTGTCTGATTACGCATGGTAGCATGGCTTACATGGGAGCTAAGTTGTTACTGGCTGCTCTTTAAGGAGAGGACATGGTTGGCAGCGTGGGGCAACACGATATGGGTTTAGTCTGTGACCAGGCCAGGACACTGAACTGCAGCTCAGATGGGCTGTTCCTGGCTTCTCCCTTGATTTGCTGTGTAACATTGGGCAGGTCTCCTAACCCCTCTGTGCAAAAGTGATCCCATGATTAAAATGCTATTACCAGTACCTGCTTGAGGGGCTGCTGGGTATTAACGTATGTTGAGTATTTTGGGATCTCTGTTGACTCATGAAAGCACATGTGTGTCTATCATATATATACATAATGCATCTATTTTATATATATATATATAAAATGAATGTAAACACCCATACATATTTATGTGTGTGAATGGACATGCAGAAATTTTTGGTTATAGCAATATAATCTTATACCATTGAGTCACCACGTCTGAGGACTATTTCAGTATTGTAAAGTGAACTTCACTGATTCCAAGTCTTGGCTTTTAGAAACCACAGTTTCTAAAAAACAGTCAGTTTGTAGCTGTACACACCTTCTCGATCATTTTGGTGTGCTCTCTGCTGCTTTGTGTTGGTGTTGCTGACAGCAGTGGCACACACGTGTGCAGCAGTCATGCAGCAGATTCTCAAGGAGGTTGTGTTCAGCTCTGCAGTTGGAGCCTGTTCTGACACTGTATTTAAAAGTCCGGATATAATAATTTAATGTAGTTGTTCAGTGTAGCAAAAAAAGCTAACAATTCACTCATGCCTGAGGATACTACAATTTAAAAATAAAGCATTTAACTTGAGCAGTGCCTTAAGAATGACTAAGAAATTGAAGGCAGCCTTAACTGTGTAAGACCCTGGGATTTAATATTGCAGTGTACAGGGGCCATGTGGTAAGTGACTGCTTGGAGACTCCTGTGAAGCCTTGATACAGTGGGATGAATTGTATCATCATTTCTTCTGTTAAAATCCCTCATTGTAATGGACAGGGCTCACTGGCATAACAGTCAGGTGTTTTTGGAGTGAGAGTGAAATTGAAACTATAGTAAAATCCTGGAGTGCTTAAATACTGTTTTCAGAGGAACCAGGATGCCAGTAGATCACAGTACAATTTGGTCATCAAATCATTTAGATGTGAATCTTCAGAACAATGTCTTAGATTTAGGTAACGACTAAATCTCAGTGAAAATTTCATCCAAACTTCTCCAGATTCTATGGAAAACTTTAGCTATGTAAAGTTCAATGGCTCCACTTCTGTTACAGGTGCCAGTGAATAATAATAATACTACTAAAAAAATTGACTTGTACAATGCTGAATCTACCTAGGATTCTTATTATAAATTTATAAAATAAATCCTAATGGCTTTTTGGAGTGGTTATGGTGTAGTCTGTCAGTGTATATTAAGATTACTATGATATCACATAGCCTTTATGATAAAAGCATGCAAATTAGAATAGAAATCTGCAGGACTTTGCATATTTTCCTGTGGTTTAATACGAACAGGCCCAGAGTTACAGAACCATGTACATAGAAATTGTGTGTGCACATTTTTGTGTATGCATTTCTGACCTTAACTAAGACAGCAATAGAGAGGAACAGCTCACAGGGTTCAGATCTGCTCTGAGGTCTGTGACTCCACGTGCCAAATGAAACACAAGGCGACTTGTGATGGCCAAGTGAGCCATCAAAAAGGTTTTTTAATGGAAATGCTGTCACACTGTTAAGTAGAGTACTGCTGCCAGGCATCACATCAATAATGCAAACTTTGGAAGACAATCTTGCAAACTAAATAGCCAAGAATTTCTATGAAGAAAAAAGCAAAAAAGGTGATCACTATGAAGAGAGGGGGAAGCCATCAAGTGAAATTTAATTTTGCATTCAGATTTATTATTGCTATCTGTTCCCAGTGCTGAAATGCCTGTTTACCTGCAAAGGACAGTTTCTTTCCATAATGAATCATAGTAACACTTAAATTAAGCACAGTAAAAGAATGGTTAATGTCATAACACGCTGACAATTTAACCTGGCCAATATTTTTATTGCCTTGTACAATAAACCTAACAGAGCACAACTTGCTTTTTGACTGGTGGAAAATCGGTTATGAACCGCCAGGGAATGACCAATTTTTCAAATGCAGCCATTCAGTCACACTATAGCCACTAATACTTTTTTTTTCTGTACACTATTGCTGTTATAATCTTTTGAGGATATTTTATCACAGCAATAACCTCCTCAAAATCAGTCTTTACTGCAGTTAATGACTGGACAGCTGGAGCATTAACTGGCCTTGGCTTTGCCTCTAGCCATTAACTAACAAACCAGTTGTTATCTGCAGGTAACAACCAATTTCTTGTGGAATTTTCTTGATAAAGTGTCTCACTGGATAAAAGTTGTGGGTTTTTTTCCCCCATCTTTCTTCAGCTAAGATCTAGCAAGTGCAAGACAATACGTAGAGAAAGCATTGCAGAGAAGTAGCAGTAAGTCAGAGTCTTGTGAAAGAAGTCAAATTATGAACCAAAATCCATAAAATGTTGATTGTTTACTCCTGCCAGAATTTTTGTAACATTAATAAAAGATTGCTTTATTATATCTTGGTCACTTGGTTGTGGCACATGGTCCTGAATTCAAGAGTGGACTTTGGGGGCTGTCCCCTGACTGCACCACACAGCACAGCCTTCCCAGGACACAGAGCACAGCAGAGGTGTGGCAGCTGCTGGCTCTTTAGATCAGGGAGAGGTAAGAACGTGGAGACTGTTCTTAAAGCACCTTTCATCTTCCAGGCATATGCTGAATGAAGGCACGAGTTTAATTCTGTGTAGTTTGTACTTAATAAAATGGATACTATTTTTGAGGGCCTTTTTGCTTGAAGTTCAAAGGTATGAAATNAGTTTGTACTTAATAAAATGGATATTATTTTTGAGGGACTTCACAAAATTTTAGCCTTTTTGCTTGAAGTTCAAAGTTATGAAACGTTAACCTCTGTTTTGTTGCACCATTCTTTTAAAAGAAGAATTAGCAGATTCAGATGAAATCACTACAGTATCGAGGGCTTTAAAGGAGAGATCCATGGCATCATTAAATAGGAGCAGAATAAGTGAAATGTACAAGTGAAACACCCATAAAAAGCCAAGCTCTATCATTCTATAAACAATGATGTTTTAAAACTCTTAATAGGCTTAATAACAGTTTATTATTTTACCTTAACCCTTTTAAATGCCTTGTTTTCTTCAGCTTTTATCTTGGTGGTACTGAGCTGTTAATACCACTTCTTAAATTTTCCCCTCTAGGTATATTTTCCATGAGGGAATATTAAAAAAAAAGTAAATGCAGCCGGGTATTTGCTTTTAAGAAACACAGGAGGCACTGTGCCCAAAAGCCTTCCTAGGCTAGACTGTGGAATACAGCAAATATCTTGGCTTCTACAATACTTACAGAGGATTTCTAAAACTGAAGGCAAAAATCCTGAATCAGTAGGAGTCTGAACAGCAGGTCAGTGTTTCCTGGGGGTCAGGATTCTCCCACAGTGTCTCAGTTTGCAGCCTCCCTCGTAGCTCCCATCTACCCCACACACAGGGACCATGACTTGCTCTCCCTCCACTGTGGATTTTTATGCATTTCCAGATGTTTGCACTGGAGTCTTTTGCAAAACATTTTATTGTCAACCAGAAATAAAAAATTAATAGCAACCAGAATTTCTAACCAGAGAATCAATTTCAAATTCTGTTACATTTTGAAATTATTTTAATCTGGAAAGGTTTGGGTAGGGGTTTGTCTTGCACTTGGAATCACTGTGTGTACTGTGCATATGCAAGTGACTCCCTTTCCTTTTGGTGTACATGTAGAATTGTCTCATGCTATTGGAGATTTCATTTGGACATTGCTGTAAGAATAGACACCTTTCATTGCATGTGTACTAACCACCAGTATTTGTTATGATTCAAGCATTTCCAGCAATTTGAAGTGATCCAATGATTTTTAAATCATTCTTAATTTCATATGTCTACTCCTTTAATCTCTTTCAAATTACTGAAAATATAAGGCATTCTAAACATTCCTGATCATTCTTCACTGCTTTGGCCTCATAAAGCCAATCTTTTCCAAAGTTAAGCACTTAAAAATTTGAAGTACTCCAATAAATTTAAATTGGCATATTCTGTGCATATCAACTGAGAATTATTAGAGCATTAGTGCCTAGGAGTGATGGCTGAGGGCATACAAACCAGTTCATACATTGATTTTTAATGACTTTTTATTGATTCTGTGCTTTTTAAACTTGATACTCATAGGTTGCCTCTTACATAGTGTTAACAGGTTTGTGATCATACGAAGTTTGGAAGACACATTCTTTTTCCTTTTACTTTTTACTTTCTCCTTATGGCTTATTACAAATTGCTTAGATGCAAATAGAAAATAAACTTGATCTGTGGCTTTAAAAATGCTGATTGTGACTTTAACAGGATATGGCTCCTCATGTTTCCTTGGCTTTTCTGTAGACCAGGTTTCTGTTCCAGCCTTTAAGAGTCTCTCCTCCCCTCAGTGTGAGCACTCAGTGCCCACCAGCAATGATGGATGCTCTAGGCCTGCCCTGGCAGGACAAATAGGCTTCTTAGTAATTTTTAAATGTCAATCTTAATTTGTTGGACCAAGATATTATCGATGTCATAAGGCACAAAGTGAAAATGTGCCTTAGGACTTTTATATTGTGGAAATTATTCACTTATATTATGAAATACACAGACCTCTGCCCTTTATGTATTTCCACCGTATTTATTAATACTTTGGTATTGGCCTATTAACCAACAGTGCTAACTGGGGCAAACAGGTATCACACTGGTGACTGCCCTGCTTTGGAGAAGGAGGGAGGCTGGGGATGGTGCACAGGCACAGAGAAAAGGCAGGAAGACCATTTACGGCTGGTCTGGGCTGACAGGCTGTGGGAGGGGCAGCTGGTGGCATCTTGGGAACATGTCCAACTGATGGATCGGGAAGGCTCAGGGAAACACCACTTTGAACCAGTTACACCACCACGCTTCCTTGGGTGTGAGACATGCTTTTTCCAAAGTTTTCCTGTGTGGGTCATAACGGGACAAGTGAGAATATTTCCAATAGATTCAATTTTTGTGGGTTTTTCAGTGCTTCTCCCCTGCTGCTTGGGCTGTGTTATGTGAGCTTTTTTGGAAGGCAGTGATTCCAGTTTCATTGCATAGGGAACCAAATGCTCACGCTGCTTTGCCTTGATGCTGTTGCTTGTAACTCCCTTGCTGAGGCTCCTTTCAGAAAGCCTGGTGACCATCAGACGCAGGTGTCCCTCTCTCCCCCCTCTCTGGCTGCAGTTAAGGCACGTAGCAGTCTGAGGAGACATTAATTGCTGTTAACTGCAATGGGCGCTTCTGTATTTGGGCTTTGTTTAGGGCAAATTCCTCTGCAATTGCATTGTTAGAAGCCACGGGTCTGTTAAAGTCGGAGTTATTAGGCCATGTGCTTTCTGTGTGTTGTCATAGTCGGAACAACACCAGTGTAAACGTCTGTGCTGGGCAGGGGAAGTGTTAAGTGAAGAATAAAAACAAGCCCAAATTCCCATTTGGAAACTGCATGCCTCAACAAATACCACTGTTCATGTCAAGTTATTAGCTTCTTGGTTGTAATTCTGGTCCTTTTCTAAAGGGAGGTGGAAAAAAGCATGTAAAAGAGATTTTTGCCACTTCACGGTATATTGAATGAACAGCAGAAAGCTCCCCAGTCTGCCCGTTCCCATTTACAGTTTGGATGTGGTTGAGGTAACACTTCTTTCTCCTTTTCCGTGTAGTTCCCCATGTCTTCTGGTGTCATCACCCTTGACACTGCAAACTGCATGTGAATAATGCACCTTCGAATTACAAATCTGAAATGTCCCTGCTTTAGTCAGCCCAGCTGTGTATGAGAGACCTTTAAGAAGCTTTTTTCTCCTCCCAAATAGGAAGAAGGTCTCCACTGTGGGCATTACCAGGGCTCAGTGGTGGGCAGGAGCTGGTCTTCCTCTGCAGGGTACCAGGGAGAGAAGGGTAGAGTGTCCCTGGGTGAGAGGGCTGCCCCCCACACCGGGGCCTGGCAGAGATATGCTCCCTTGAAGGTACAAGTGGGAGAGTGGGAATTACAGCTAAACACCTTCTGGGCGGCCTAGGGAAGCTTGGCTGGTAGAGTCAGCTGAGCTGAACTTCTGTGTCTCTGTCTGTACTGAACATCCTGAAGTTTCTTTGTTACAGACCATCCACTCTGCACTGTTACTGCATGTGGCCGAGCTTCTGACACCTTACAAATCTGCAATGCCTGTTTTTCTCAGGCCAGCTATGTATGAGGGACCTGTAAAAAGCCTTTTTCTCCTTCTGAATGTATAGTCTTCACTTTCTTTTCTTTTTGCTAAATTAGAAGATAAATGTCATTTATATATTTATTTAGAAGCCATTCTGAGCAACAGCACATTTACTAGCTTGGTTCATTTTTATGAATTTGATTCATTGCTTATTAAAGCCAATGGAAATCTTTCCATTGTTTTCAGCTGGTTCTGGCTCAGAACTTCTTGGCACTTGACAATATTTAGTGGGAGCTGAAAGATTTGAACTTCTAAATCATGCTATATTATGGTCTTCTGCCATGCCTGTTTCTTAATTATATACATAATCCCAGTTGCAGTTATTTCTGAGTGAGCAGTTTATGTTTAGTTAAATTTTTACAGGTACGGTGTTATGAAACAGTTAAACAAAATATCATCAATATTATATTTGTCACAAATGAGAAACTAAATCTTGAGATCAGTTTTATCCATTCATTAGTTTATGGACACCAAGTCCTTTGAGGAATGTCACAAATTCCCTTGATGTCTCTCATTCCTAGATTTAGCATTTGGATCTTTGATTTAATGGAAAGATACATAAAGAACTGATATAGTCAGACAGGTCCCAGTGGGGTATGCATCCATGTCAGTTTTTACGTCACAGTTCTTTCAGACAAGATTTGGCAGTAGATTATTTTACCCGAAAGTTGTTCTGGACTACGCCCTGCACTTTTCATGAACACGTATTGTCTTTTCACATGGTAGTAGATCCACTGTTGCAGCTTCCCCAGCACAGCTCTTACCTGTGTGTGTGTCTGAGATGTGCTCCTGTGCCTGAACATCCCCCTCCCCACACCTTGGGCTGTGGCACGTGGCAGATGGGCTTTGCAGGAGCCGATGTCTTCCGGAGCACTGGGAATTCCCACAGCTGCAAGATGCTCTGGAACTGCTTGCATTTTTAACAAAGTTCAGTGTGATTGTGTTTTCTTTTATATTGACTTCCTGAAGATATTCCAGTAGCTGTCATTTCCCCCAGGATTCTTTACTGAATATGTGGATTTCAAGTTACTATTATAACATATTGCAGGACAATTAATTTGTAAGCACTGTAACCTGTCCTAGAAAGCAGATTCTGGGAGGAATAGTTTTATCCTTATAATTTAATGTATCATGTAATGAAAACTAATCTATGTAGTTCAAATTCAGACATTAAAACAAGTTAAAAGGGTCAGTATATACAATAAATTTCCCTTTGCCAATTTACTCAGTTAATTTAGACATTGCCTTTTCATTTTAACTCATTAAAACTTTCTTGCCAAGTTTACTTATCTGTGTTAAGGGTACAATTAATATTATAATTTTTAATTATCCACATGGTTTTATCAGAGCCAAAGTGTTTCCTTAAGTGTGAATACCAAAATAGAGCCTATATTTTTTAAGAAAGTGAAACATTGCAATTTCACTAATTCCTTAATAACACAAATATTTATGTATTTTTGTCCTTGCTGCTTATGCATCAATAGTTGTGTTGTTTTGTTTTATTTTATAACCTTAGCATAATATACCACTGAAAGCTATATTTTGTACTACTTAATTCTGTACCACTCATTCTGATTTATGGCATCATTTTGTTTCCAGCTCACTCCTTATCTTCAAAAGGCTTGATCCAAAACTCATCAAATTCAGAGGAATAGATCCCAGTGGGCTTTGGATTAGTCTAGTATGGTGAAATTGTGGACTTCACAAAGTTTGCATTACATGTACAGATATGCAGTACTGAGATTACTTGATAGATTTCTAATTCAGCTTCTTCTATTTAGGAGCAAGTTCTTGAGAATCCTGGCCATACACTTGAAATTTAAGAGACCATTTTAGTTGCATATATTCATCCATTTTCTTACTATGACATTTGAGAATACATTTATTTGCCAGTTTGATTTTATCATCATTATGGAGGGCCCATGTTTCTAATTTCTCCTACAGTCTCTTGAATTGTTAATGTTAACTCCTACTGAACCCAACCTTGTTTTCTAACAGAAGGATGCCATTCTGAACTGGTATAGATGCTGAGCTGTTAAAAATACTTTCTTCGAGACTTACAGTTTTACAAGTCATGATAAAGGACAACTGATTGCAAAAGTATGGAAAAGCATTAATGCAGAAGACACTTGGTAAATAATACCACAATGTATTTATCTTGTTATTCCCGAGTAATAGGTGTACAGAGTGATAGATACAGAATTATGAGATTGGTTTAAGTTCTTTAGAGCAGCAGAAGCTGTTCTGTCATTTTGGGTGCTCTTGCTTTTGTTTTTCATCTGACATTGTTAAACTGGAAAACCCTGGACTTTTCCTCCATTATATACCAGCTAGAACATTCCTGGGTTTGCCATTAACTTGATAATTCCTAGTATTCTGTCTGGTTATGTATATAGACTACTGCACACGAGATTCATTTTATTAAATAAATACAGAAGGAGTGTGTTAATATGAAATGATTGTAACAGATACTAGTAGATAATCATGTATGCTATGAGCTACCTTAAAATGCATTTGTGATATATAGCTGTGCTGCCTGATCCATGGCTATTGTGCAGCTGATTAGCTGTGGTGAGAAATTACTCATTCCCTTGTATTAACTACACTGTTTAACTACACTGTTTCCACCAATCAGTATGAAGTATGCCAACTTTGTTTAGCCTGTGCACTTGTGCAATGATGAACAAGTAATGCATAAAACAAACCCTCCTACCTAATCAAACATTCCTCAGAGATTTGAAAACAGAAACAAAGGGTAAATCCATTCATAGATTATAATGGTAAAACAAAATAAAGTTTGACATATGTATATGGAAACTATGAACACATGATATGAATATTTTTAAAACAATAACATGTTTGAATTATTAATAAATGCAAAAAATATGTTTTAACACAATATGGAACCATTGGAAGGATATATTTCTTTAGAATCACAAGGATCAGGAAAGATCTCTATTGAATACAAACATTTTTTTTTCCCTTTTGCTTTCCATTTTAGCTTTTTCAAATGTCTATTTCATTGTGAAACACTTCCATGGTTGTAGTTGGGAGAAGTTTCTCTTTTTCATCCTTGATCCTGCAGTACAATCGTCAATCTCTGAGTATATAATAAATGAAGTTTGTTAACCCTCAGGGTGTGAAACTCATTTTTCTCTTCTTGTCCTAGGGTGTTAGGTGTTGAGGACAGCTGATGAGCAATTCTTTAGGGAGGACTGCAAAGCTATCTAGGAAAGGGCTTACATTTAATTTTGTCATATATTCTGGTTGCCAGGTTATTTGATTTTAAGATAATTAATGGATCTCTTTATGGGTGTATTTTTTCTTAGTCATCAAGAAAAGTCAAAATATTTGATAGGAGTGATTTTATTGGAGAGTAGTAAATATCGACAGAATGAGATACCAGAAAGTTTGTGGAGTTTTGGACTTTTTTCCTCTTGTCTTTAGATTTGAACAAGCACAGTGCTTGTGGATTTGAGGGGAACTGTGATGAGAGAGCACTGTAGGCATTTTCACTGGTGACTGCACATTAGTTAGGGGCCTTCATTCTGCTCTTCTCTACAATTCTTATTGGCTTTAGTGGCTGCTGTGTGAACAGATAATGCACAAATGTAAATGCCATGTATGAATAAAATTCTAACTTGAAACCATCATATGCAAGTCGAAGTAAAGACAGCAGAGTCTTTAACATCAAGCCCCTAGAGGAAAGAATGTAGGGACAAAACAATGCCAGCTTTAACTTTGAATTCCCACTTGTGTGTTGGCTTGCACCCCAACTTTAATCAGAAGCTTTTCTGCATTTCATCTCCTCATTCGCAAAAAAAATCTTTGCTGAAAGGTTATATAAAACTCATTATTTACCTGAGTGACCAGAAAGGCTCTCAAAGTGCCATTCCAAGCTCTCGGGTGAATGCTTATTTATAGTTTTTTAATAGGCATTCATTACCTGATGGATTGGAAAGACTCTTTTTGAACCAGTTCCTGTCTATTGGTTAAATACAGATTGATAACTTTTTCTTAAAAAGCTTATTATTAACCAGATAAGCTCATCACCTTTGGATTTCTAAAGTGGTGATTAGTTTTAGCTTCCAAGGGTTTATTCAAGATTTTTACTAGTGTAACTTAAATTTTGCCTAGTGGGCCATATTCTGGAAATTAATTACAGTAGGGCAATGCTTGCAAACCCCTGACTGCAGCAGTAGCATAAGCCTGTTTGCACAAAGACATACCTCAAACCTATAGTGCTGTTCATACATTGGGTAGTCCAAGCACAGGGCATAAAGGAAGTAAAAGAGTATAGCACATTTTAAAATTCCTGTGAGCTTGGTTGGAAACTCATTGTTAGGCATATTTTGATGTCTAAAAAGACATAACAAGTCCTATTCACACCTCTGTGCAATTTGTACAGTCTTTGAGCTTCACTGATTTTGCTTGGTGTATCATTCTGCTTTTGGGGATTTGCTTCCAGCTTAAATTACTGTGGGAACAGAAAAAAAAACAAACCCTCACAGTTTTTACAAATGCAGTTTGGCAGCGTGGGCTTGGAAACCCCATGCAAACCACCTCTATGGGTGGCTCCCAGTGGCTCCCGTTCTTTGTGAATTGAATTCTACCCCATCTCGGGCATCTCTCCCTTGTGAGTGCTATAGGCAATGCTTCCCTGGCATGGCTCCAGCACACGGGCAGCTCCGGCTCCTCACCCACCTCTGCAGCTGTTAGCACATCTGTAGGGTTTCAGAATGACAAGTCCTGGCTAAAGAGGTGTAAAACAACATGGCCATACATGCTCATGTCTTGTGATCCTTGAGGGCTCTTTCAGGTTGTAACTTGTATCTTGAAATAATGCTCTTAAACAGCATAAGTCTAGCATAAAGGTGAAATGGAATGGTAAGAAAAAAGAGCCCTAAAATTGCCATGTTCCTGGAAAATGGGTGGGTTGGTTGAATTCTCTGGGGCTTCCATTTAATTCCTAACAAATTTGAAAATTTGAAGCCTTGCTTTGCTTATGTTTGTTATTGCTGATTCGTAGGTGTAAGAATACCTATCTTTGCTTCTGTCCATTCCACTTCCCACGTTTTCTTCCGTATTTTAATTTTTAAGTTGGAAATTTCCACCATACTTTTTTCCTCCTTGGGTATATATATGTTGCTAGAAAGAGCATTGAACACTCAGTGGGGAGAGCAGTCCTTTCTCAGCTGTTTAGATAGAGTAAGTTTTCAATCATCTGAAGACAACTCCTACATTTTGTTACTTTCCAGTTGTTTCAGAGATGGTTTACCTTCAAATGCCTCTAATTATGCAAAGATGCTTTCCACAAAATAAGAAAGACCCACATTTCTTATGTAAAATTAACTAGTATCTGGAAAAAAATCCTTTTTGGTTAAGTGAGAAAATTTCAAATAAATATCCAATGCCTTAGGGACCTTTGAGCTTATCAGAAAGGAACTCATAAAGTGCTTGTGTTGTTTGACATCACCTTTGTTATTGTAAAACTTTGGTGGAAGCCAGTCTTTCATTTGGTTAAGAAATCCTTAAAATTCTGTTTAAAATATTGTAAGCAAACCCAATTGTACTGTTTGCCTCCCTCTGCTGGCTGTGCAGACCAGGTTAGTTGTCTTCTTGTCCTGTGACCCTTTCATTCTAAGCCAGTTCACAGCAGTGTTCATCTCTAGGTGGGATAGAAATAGGTGGGTGAACAGCTATATATGAACAGAATTATGGCAACGGGAAATTTTGAAAGATACAGCAGGTTTCTATTTTTGAGTTCTTAAATTATTAGAAACATGATTGTTATTAAAGAAGGTCCCTTTAACCTCTCCTGAACTCATATTCTTGACTGGTTTAGGTGAGGACAGGAGAGTCGTATGCAATTTCTTTGAAGAAAGGCCAGTTGCTGAGGTACAGCAGCAGTATTTTGGCAGGAAAAAGGCAAATCAACTCCAACTGTCCAAGAGGGCTGGATATGAGCAGAGCTGAACAAATCTTTGTGTGTACACACATCATTCAGGTGTTTTGCATTACACAGAGAGCTCTCCATCGTTTTTCAGATGTTCTGTTCTGCACTCTGTATTGATGTATATTTTTCACATACATATCATAGCCAGCTCAGTCCTTTGTCCTGCTCCCAGAGCCTCTGCAACTCTCTAGGGGTATTGCCTAAATCACTTTCAAGTGTCCAGTGTCCTGTGAGGATGTGAGATAGTCCTCTTTGTTTTATTACCAGTCTCAGAAAGCAACCCTGCAAAAGAACCTACAGCACAGCACGATGGAGCCTCCATCATGCAAAACCAGGGGCTGGAGCAGGCAGAGCAGTGACTCCTCCAGGAAACTACTTTTCATGTTCTTGGATAACAGTTTTAGTAGGTCTTTTTGGTCCTGTATCTGTACCTGGACAGCCAGAGTGACCCTTTCAAGGGGCAGGTGCAGTGGTATAGAGCTCATGGGCAGAATGAACGAAATGAGATGAGTGTGCTTTTCCTTAAAGCTAGTTAGGGGAAAATAAAAAATGGAGACACAAGTATTATTTGGAATTGCTAAAAGCAACTCTTGGAAGTAAAGCAACAACCTTGAATGTCTATTTCAACTTTTCCCTGGGTTTCCCTACCACACTGTGCTTGTCTGGGCTGTGCTGGGACTCTCATGTCTCCTGGCTCCAGCCCAAGCTGCTCTCCACTGCCCTCCCACCGCATCTGCCCAGCTGTGGGACCCCTCTGTGGCTCTGTGTGCCCCAGCTTCCCTGGCATGGCTCTGCTGGACACTGCAGAGACAGAAAAAATGGAGGAGAGTCCATGGGCTGCTGCAGCTTGAACTGAATAGTTGGTGTTTGTGGTAAGGGTGCAACAGACCACTGGGCATAAATCATGGATCTTCAAACATACATAGCCATGGCAGTTCATAAGAGCTCTAGAATTATTATTAAAAAAGACCCTGTTATATGTCCCCAGGGATGGTGTCCCTGGGGGTGGGTGGGAGCAGAAGGCGAGGGGCCACACTGGCTGTGCCACCATGGTGTCCCTGTGGGCAGGGTGCTGCATTTCAGAAGAGCTGTGGGTGAGCTCTGCCCTGCACTCAGGGCTCTCAGCCCTCTCCCGCCTCATGAGACCAGGTCCCTGGAAATGTTTCCTGGCTGCCGTGACCATGAGACGCTGCTGCCAGGGACAGCCCTGGCACTGTCACCCCATGGCCAGGCCTGTACTGGGTAAGGGAGAGGCATCATCTTTGAGTCCGCCTCACAGTGCAGCCTGTGTGTGGAGGAGAGATGCCTTCACTCAATGAATTGTGTGCGAATCCCTCCCCCCAAAAAAATGGCTTGTGGTCTGCCAGGGATCTCTTCAGATCCTCTCAAAATATACCAGACTTTCTTCTGCCTCAGGCACCGACCCAATGGAGACAAGGTGTTTCTGTTCAGACATTGGCACCCACTAAAGTGGCTCTGTATGTGACAATGCCATAGTTCAGCAAACAAATAACACCTTCACAATGTCCATTCCTGTGACCCACCCCCAGAGTGAGGTGATTCCACCCTGCCAGGTAAGTGATGCACCTTCACACGAGCCAGGGTCAGGTGGCAAAGAGAGCAGTGGTGCCAGGGCCCCAATTACTGTAACGTGGGGCTTATGTTGTGAAACCATAACTCAAGAGGTAAGACAGAAACGTTTTCGGCGCATACATAACATTTAGCTCTTTGCTTCCAGTATTAATCTACAAATTTTCTGACAGGACAAGTGCTTAAACATGGTGATATCTGAGGCAATGGTGGAGGTAATGGGAGGGCAGCCACTGCCAGGACAGAGGCACAGGCAGTGTGAGGGACTGTGTGCAACTGGCAGAGGAAAGGGAGAACTGGGGTGGAAGAGGAGATCCATCAAAGCAACCATTGAGGAATATTCGTGTTCATCAATAAAAGAAAGTGGCACAAGCACTGGGGTGAGCCATGAGGTTATTATCATTAGATACCTAGGGTGTGCTGGGATCTCTGGGACAAGAGTGGAAAGAAACAGGAAAAGTTTGAGAAAGTTTTTGAAAAGTGGTATATTGGTTATAAGAGTTAGTAAGAAGAAATGCTTACCCAAAAAATTCTTCTGGAGTCTTATTTCAGAGATAAGATCTCACCATCTCTTTTAAACAGCTCCTGAAGAGCTCTGACAGACTGAGAAAAGGCTCAATGTGAATTTGCTACAAGAGCTAGGTCAGTGCTAGTGCACTTTAAGATTGAAGTTCAGCTATTCTTTTGGATATTTTTCCCAGCACTTTCTCCTCTTGATCAATCATAATTCCTAGTGATTACAGCTGGAGAAGTAGACCTGCTATACCAATCCCACATAAATTCAAACGTTAAAATTTAAATCCTAGAGCAACAGTTGTCTCCTGATCTTCTACATTGTGCTTGTACAGAGACTTACTGCAGCTTTCTCTCTTGCTCTTTTGGAGGATATCTGAGCCCCCGTTGTGCTGAAAGGAAGATGGTCACAGAAGTATGTCCTGCATGGGTTTATAAATGCTGTGCCTTTATTTGGAAGCAGAATTTGCTAGATTCCACTAGGTGGATCTATTGAGAACATTGTTCACTATTTAATGTAAAAAGTGTCTTTCACTTTAGGGGAAAAAAAAAGGCATCTTTATTACCACTTTACTCAGCTTCTTGTGTTCTGCAGAAAGACAAAGGTGACCATTTTTGTCTAAAGAAAGCTCTAAAGCTGTGTGTCAGTCTGTCAATCCATAATACCTTGAAGGACTTTTTCTCTTCATTCTAGTTTTGCCTCATTTTGCAAAGGAAGAGGGTCAGTGCTGTGAGAGGGAGGTGTACCTCCACAGTGACCCAGCTTTAGATGCTGCTTCCATTGCACAAGTTCCTGGTGTCCATTTTGTACTTTCTTGGGGAGTCTTTCCTGATGGTTGTGTTTTGATGAACTGTTGAAATGACTTTATTACAAAAAGTTGCCAACATGGGCTTCTGGCCTTAGCATATGCTTTTAGTTGACCCATGCAAGTTGTCTGTGATGTCAGGCTCTATGAGAGTTGATTACTATATTGAGGATGCAGATCTATCTCCTAAAAAAACATGCACTTTTTTTACAACTTCTAGTTACCTCTACCCTGTGAAAATGGTATATGCAATCTTTGCTGATCAACTCTATAAAGATATTTATTTTGGTTGTGGGCTCTGGGAAATAGAAAGCTTATTCTCAAATAGGTTCTTCCTCTGGTCTCTTTTGAAAGCTGGGACCTCCTAGTACCTTTTCCAGGCAGTTTTTTTACAATCTGTACAACTGGGAAAACCTCCATCCACTTTGTCAGTTTGCTGGGTTTCTGCCCAGGAAACCCTTCACGTTTGTAACAGGCATTTTGAAAGGGTTTTCCATTTTTCCTACTAAAGAGTTTTATTTATGTCTTCTTGAACCATGCTTCAGCGACTTTTCTTGCTGGATGACTTGTGTTTTCACTGGCTCAGGCTGCCATGTAGATCTCACCACCTGTTCCAGAGTTTTGCAGATTTTTTGAAATTCCTTATTTGAAGTCCTTGCTATTACATGATTCCTTTTATATGCCTTCCCTTATCAGTATTAAAGACCTGATGTTCTGCTCTTCCTTGGAGAAGAGACCCCCTCCTAAAGGCATTAAGATTTCAATGGGCTTCTGCAGCCTTTGTTAAAAGAATGCCCAGTTGCTTATCACCTCTCTTTGGGAAGGAAATGCTGATCACACTTTTTAAGAACAAAGGCAGGATTATTCCTTGGTCCTTCCTTATAAAGCAAACAACTTATAAATATTTAAATATATAACCCTAAGCTTCCTCCTCCACCCATTGTGTAAATTACTGTATGACCAGTTGTCTTTTGCTACTTTCCTGTGTAAAGCCTCATAAAATACTCCTCTGACTTGGGCTTTTCTTGGACTCATCAAACTTAGGAGATCTGGGATATTCTTCCCTGTTATCTATGTCTGTGAGAAAGGCTGTCATTACACAATGCTAGAAATCACAGGGAAAGGTAATGTTGCCTGGCTGAAGAACTCAGCTTTCATTTCCTCTCTTCCTAACTTTTGAAGTTTGACAAGTCTGTAGCTGGTACCTTTCCCTCCCTGAGAAGGTGCCCACTGTGCTCTAAGATGGTGTGAGAGCCTTGCAGAGTAAGACGCTCGATGTACATCTCTGCTCTTTCCCTCTCCCCTCTGTAGTGTTTTTGCCTAGTTTTAGAGGCAGTATATTCCTGCCTACTCATGGAGGAGGTACAGAAGGAAACAAAGTCAACTGAAGAGGTTGGAAAGGTAGCTGGGGACAGTTGAAAGGATATGAGGGCTTTGAAAAGAAAAGACCTTTTCCTGCATGCAAGACAAGGAAAAAGGAACAGCACTGAAAGTACAGGAAGGAATAGGAAGGAATACTGGAAAGAACTGCAGAAATGCTGATAGTGTCTGGGAATATTATGAATTCTGAGAGGTGTTGGAGGAAACTCTCCCTGGTCTCAAATCTGAGATCTGAATCCCAGACAATCAGTATTCATTCCTTAGGTGCTGGAGACTGTCACTGAGTCAATAAAACTTGGAGGTCTTTTGTCTTTAGGATGAATTCAGCTCATGGATCTGCGTTATCTCTTTATGGTCCATTTTGGGAGGCTTGGCCACCCCAGCCCAAATGAAGCCCTGAGGAAGAGGGTGTTGATAAGGCTTGTTAGCAGCATCCTCCCCTCACAACACTATTGCCTGCACGTAGTAGTGCACTCTTCCAGATTTTGAGAAGGCTTTGGTTGACATTTTCTTCCTGAAGAGTTGAGTTGGATGATCACCTGGACCATCCAACTGACTACAGAAGAAAAAGCAAACTTGACTGGTGATTCACCAGTGCTGGACCACAGCTCTACCCTCATCTTAGCAAAGGTCTTCCTAGAAGATGGTTCTTAATCTCTGTCCACTTGAAAGTTTCTGGAGGGAAATTCCTGTTCCCTTCAGAAGAGAAGGAGGAGGATAAATTCTTTAATTTCTGCAAAGATTAGAGTCAAAGCTGTCATGTTCATGCTTGTTTTCACTCAATTCATTGTCTCTAAAGGAGCATCATGCACTTACTCCAGAGGAACAGGAAATCCCAGTTAGATGTCTAAAGCTCCTCTGCTGTCATTTGCTATTTCACCTATCTCTAGTCAATATTCTTATCTTTGTTTCAGGAAAAAGAATTGTGGGGTTTTCCTGACTTCTCATTCTTCTGTAACTCTTTGTGCAGTGCTCTTAAATCTCCTGTCTGTCGCTGATTCCAGGTGCTTCATTTGGCCCCTGCCTCTGAAATGCCATCTCCTCCTATGTGGTTTGTATTATGTAGCCCTAGGTCATGGAAATTGCAAGGTGAAATCTGATATTTTTAAAAAAAGGTATAGATCATTCTTTTATGAGACTGCTAATAATGTTCAGCCTTGACAGGGTTAAAAGGCAACATCCATTTCCCCATTATCTTGTTTAAAAAGTGCCTTTTTTAAAGTCCATATGGCGACTTCCTTTCGACCTGCTTTCCCATCCTCGTCTCTTTGTCAGGGCTGTCACTTATAAAGAATCACTTGACTTACAATAACAAGTTCAAAAGAAGACAGAATATAATCAGTTGATCCACGAAGAATTGAAATAAAGAACACCCCCACTGCTCCAGTTATCATTCCCATAGAGATAGTGATATTATTGATGTGATTGCTATGCTAATTTCTATAGAAAAAACTTGTATTTTGGAATTTGTTCAAAGAGAATTTCAGACACATCAAATTGGAAAATGCAGAGTGAATTCCTAAACTTTTTCGTATAGGCATGGGAATCTTTTTTCTTTCTTTCTCTCTCTCTCTTTTTTTTTTTTTTTNTTTTTTTTTTTTTTTTTTTGACATTGAATAGCTCTGAACAACTATTTATAAACTTCACTTCAAATATCATTTGGAAAAATGTTGCTAATTTTTCAGTTATTATAGAAAGTTAATTCACTGTAGTTCCAGGAAGAAAACTCCTGTTGTACCTTTAGGGTTATTAATATCACCCCCATAATCTGCAGAAGTGGGATTGGACCACAGACTCCAGAAACAGAGGCTAGGGATTATAAAAGATGGGCACATTTAAGTCCAGTGTTTAGGAAGAGCTAATTAATCTATACCCCTTCCTCTGTAATACCATAGTCCCTCTGGGAATTGCCACAAACATAAACTTTTTTTTTTCTTCTCATGGACTCCTATTTTAACTAGAAGGTTTCAGCCTGTGATGTTATGCTTTTTATGTAGTAAACTGATTTAAAATGTATGCCAGTCATCTTCAGGGAACTCATTTCAGTCAAGATGAAACTAGTCTTACCTGAATCAATGTTTTAAGTGTCCCTGTGGCTCGGCATTTTGAATAATCAATCTGTCTCCATCGCTTCTTAATCATGCGCATCACAGTCTTTTTTATTTGTCAACCCTTTCGGATCCTGGCTTTTTGTTATTAACATGCCCCTAATGTCACATGCAAGCCTTTTCTTTAAAACAAGCTGCTCATTGGTGTATTTTGATACTTTTTATTATTACTAAATCTTTTTTCCCATAATTACACCACAATCATTATATAATCCCATAACAAAGAGTCTATTGAGGCACCATGCTTTTGTCAACTATGGGACACAGAATCCATAATTGCATTATTCAGCTTCTCCCCCCCCCTTCTGCTTTGTAGAAACACAACCTATTTCACCAGTCACATTTGCACCTTGTTTGCTTGGTTATATATTATTTACTAAATCGTTGCCCTGCGGATAAACCGTGTAAAGTTGCTTTAAAAAAGTTATTTGTTTGATAATTAAGTCCTGAAAACCCATCGTTTAATGATTATTCCGAACCCATAAGGCAGAGAACCTCCATGACGTTTTTCTCTAAGTTTAATTACCGTATGCTAATTTCCTTGCCTACTACGTGATTAATTAAAATCATATTTTCATAATCATTTGGCACTAGTATTGTTTTAGAATTATCATGATCCCCTAAATAGTGTATGTAAATAAAGTCGGCTCTAATGGAAAGAATCAAAATGCAACGCTGAGGACCTTTATGTGTTTGTATGCATGCGATTGGCAACATAACTGGCTTATTTACATTAAATACGCCACAAGGTTACAGTGCAGATCAACGTCACTTTATCGCTGATTACTTCTCTTAAACGCCGGAGCGGTGACTGATGCTCCGGTCCCCCTGTCCGCCAAGGTTTCCCCGGGAGTTTTTTTTTTTTTAGGAGAAACAGACTTTGCATAGTTTCGGGAGCAGGTAAGAAGGGCGCTTTGTGGAGCCCGGCGCTGCCCCCGGGGGCTCGGCACGCGCTCAAGGTCACGACCAAGCTGCGCCGTGTTAAATGGTTTCTTAGTTGCTAGACAGGGAGAAAAAATGGACGATCACAGACCATTCTTTGTAGATTATTATATCAAGGGTTCAGCTTTTGGCTCATCAAAGCTAAATGCCGCAAGACCTATCTAGTTGCTGTGAATTATGCCAAGACGACAATGGAGTGCTTTTTTAATGGTACAATGCATTTCACCTACCAGATAGGGGGAGTCCACGCTGAGAGATGGGGATGTCTTGTGATGTTGGGTGATCAGTATCAATGAAGGGGGTTATTCTGAAAAGAGACAGATTAAAATAAAGCGCTCTTTGCTCGGGATGTGCTGGAAGCAGTTGGGAGGGCTACCCGGAGCGGGCGGCCGCGGCAGCCCCGCGCTGCACTTTTCCCCCTCCGCACAAGAAAATGATCAAGTCAATCATGTGGACATGCTTCATTATTCATTGAACACAATCTTTTACAACGCT
The DNA here is from genome assembly GCA_013390005.1 of Calyptomena viridis. Classification (NCBI taxonomy): domain Eukaryota; kingdom Metazoa; phylum Chordata; class Aves; order Passeriformes; family Eurylaimidae; genus Calyptomena; species Calyptomena viridis. The sequence goes on along the minus strand of WEIV01000330.1, from coordinate 24,135 downwards.
CCGTTTACGTGCGGGAGTTTCTTCTACGCTTTGCTTTAAATTTTAAGGTAAGAAAGACAAAGGTAAAAAGGGGGTTTTTGAGGATCCGGGAGGCTCCCGTGAGCCATCAAAGAGGCTCCAAAGTCAGTCCGGAGTATGTTTTTGTTTTTTATTTCTTTTTAATCATCGCAATGGGGCCTGCGTTTTCCACCGTGATTAAAAAAATAGAGTATAATTAAATATCCATAGCAGTGACGTTTGCAAGCAAGGCTGTCAGGGGAAAAGCAGAAAATAATGAAAGGAGCGGAGAAGCCATTGAATGGCGCTATAGAACTTAGCCTGAAGAAAACCCTACGTTTTTCCTCTTTCTCTCTCGTTTCTTTTAAAACCGTTACTTTACAAAAAAGGAGCGGGCGGGCGAGGCGAGGCGAGGGGAGGCGAGTGCCGGCGGCGGCCGCGGCGCTGCTC
>WEIV01000330.1:1744-22725 GCA_013390005.1 Calyptomena viridis | reverse complement strand
GGAGCGCTCTGCGGGGCTGTGCGTTCCCCCGCCGCCCCCCGCCCCCCCGTGCAGTTTAAAATAAATCCAACAGGGGCCGTGTTTGCTGAGCTGATGTGCCCGGCTGATACAGATAGCGGCGGCGAGCCGCCCGCTTCTGTGGAAAAAGACTATTTTAAGTGTCATAATTAAGTTTAGAAGCCTTGTTTGGGCTCATTCACTGCTCGAAATAAAAAGGACTGGCTGCTTTTAGACCCTTTCTGAAGGGGTTGGCTAAGCGCCTCTGCACGTTCGCTTGGAGAAGAATGTTTTCTTTTCTAGTTTAATATTAGTAACTATATTTTTACTTGTTTCAACCGGATTTGATTATTCCTGTGGAGATTTTTTTCTCTCCCCCCCCTTCCTATCGCTCAAATCTTTGTTCATTGTTCATTGACTATGGAAGGCTGCTTAAATGTACGGAGAGAGGGGGGAGGCCCCCTCACTGGTTTGATGTTGAAATAGTAAACCTGAATGAGGAGGGTGGCTGGAAAAGTGGACATTGCAGCTTTAATTAACTTCAAGATGCTTCAGCGAGGACCAGAGCGTAGTAGTGACGTTGCCTCATAAATCTGTCCAGTACAGTGCGTTGCATTGAACTATTACAGTATCACCATCATACTGAATATTCACTACCTATCCGGGAGCAGATTTGCATAATTGGATCTTTTTTAAATGAAACTTGTTTGCAAAAAACCAAACAAAATCAAAAAAACAAAAGCCCAAGTGAAAACCGCGGCGATCTGCATGATTATAAAGGGTTCAAACATATCCGAAAAGTAAGTGACCTGCATAAGTACATCAATAGGTTAAGTGCAAATAAGATGAGAAGTGCTTCTGAAAGCTGTACATTCCCTATGTGGTCTCTTGGGTTATTTCTCAATAGCGGGATTTTTTTGTAGCCTCAGGGATTTTAGGTTTTCTGTCTGCTTTCATAACTTTTTCCCTCACAGTTGTTATACAAGGTGAGGCTTTTGTACTGTGCCTATGTACCTGTAGTGATATTCTTAAAGAAAATAGATTAGCAGTTTGTAATTTGCGCTTGTGACTTGTATGATTACGGCTACTGTGGAAGGGAAATGTGTATTGCTGTTACATTTCTGGTCATCAAATAGATCATCACTAAATACTTCAGAATATTCGAAGATTGTTTCTGTATATGTTTGTGTATGCTTAAAAATTGACTTAAATAACTAAGCTGTTACTTCTTAAATCAGAGAGGCAACTAGTTTTTTAATGTGTGTGTATCCCCCCTCCCATTTGATGGAGGATGAAGATGACTGAAGTAATTAAAAATACCAGAAATTTTTAGAGTGAATTTGTAGCTTCTATGTAAAACCCATCCTCTTCTAACCGAGTGGCTGGCTTACAATATCGCAGTTGTGGATCGGGCAGGTTTAGAAGTATTTTGTAAAATCAGATGCTGGTGTTTCAGACGCTGCGAGGGCGAAGTTGTGGAGTGAAGGCAGCTGAAAGCTGCAAGTTGCCTCCTGGGGAAGGGGAGCAGCGATCGTGGGGCGAGCGAGCAGAAGTGCAAAGTCTGCGTGCAGCCCAAGCCTTGCCCCGGCTCTCCCCCCTCGCCGAAGGCTGCTTTAGTTATGATGTCATTCTGATAGTGGAGAGCAAATGTCTCCTGATTCTACCATTAAACGCCTGGCTGATTTGCCTGATAATGATAGCATTGACGTCCTGCTCCTTGACAAATGCAAGCCCTATGAGCCCTATGAATTAACTTTTTTCCCATAGCTGAGAGCCAGCTAGCTTTACGACTCATGAATGTAGCAGCACTTCTTTGACAGATTACTTTGAACCTCCTCATTTCTGCAACAAAACCCTTCTCTAAACACCACTTCTGCTAGGCTCCTAGCAGACCCCTGGACTGTTTGGGCCTGATTTGCAGAGCTGCTGAGCATTCATCACTTCCACTGACTTCAGATGGAGTTGTGGGTGCTCAACAGCTTTGAAAATCAGGCCCTGTGTTCAGTCGACAGATGATGCATTTTTTGGCTTGTTTGTTTGGGGTTTTTTTGTTATTGTTTTTTAAGTTAGCTAAAGAAGGCTCTATGATTTTTAGTCATTATAAAAATATTTGTAAATAGCTTGAGTTGCTTGTCCTAGTCTGTTCTCTTTTACCCTTTCTGCTATCCTTTTTTTTAAATTTTATTTTCAATTAGTCTTCCAGTGGATGCGCTGTTAATCTTCAGAAGAAAAGAATCATAAATGAGTTGTTTAAAGTTCTCAGAATGTTGTAGAAGAAAAATGTTTCCAGTTTGGTACCAACTGCTTAGAGAATCGATTGCTGTTTCAGAACATGCACTGGAAGAGTCTCGGTACAGTTGCTAACTGCGATTGGGTGCACTTTCTTATGTCTGCTCTGTCTTCAGATTTTGCTCGTGACTTTGAATTTCTATTCCTGCAGGTAAATGAGATTTAATATGATGGGGTTTTTTAGTGCCAGTGACTTAAACTTTGTTTTCATTTGCTGTTACAATGATGACAATTAACAACTGCAGATGTAAGAAAGGTCAGCCTCTCTGTTACATTTGCAGGGAACCAACCTAAAATATTAGCAGGCTAAAGCTGTGTTTTGCAAATGAGTTCCTGAAGATACAAGTTTCTATGATGGAAATGCTGTATTAAAACACTTTTAATAAATTGACTATGACTTTATCAATTGCAAAGAAGAAAAAGGAATTGTTCTACAGGCTTTTTGACTTCTGAACATATTTGAGCTCTAATACTCAGCCAGTTGTCTGGCACTGTCTTCACTGCAAACTTTTATGTAATGAGGAGGCTGATTGTCATATTTTTGTCCATGCCAGAGGCCAATAACCCAACCCATTCATTATCAGAAGAGAGTAGCCTGTAAGTTGCAACATCAGTACCACTGTTTTGCTTGCAGCAATGAAGACAGTGCTGAGATCAGAAATTGTGATCTTCAGTACAGAAAGCTGACACATTAGGTTGTTTACCCACCATGAAGCCTTAGGTGACCAAAAAGATTTGCGTTCAAACAGATGTAGAAAATCCACTAGTCCATTAAAATGGGCTGTGCTTATTCCCTGGGAAACACAAGTTTCATCAAGTGTAGGAAAATCAGTATAAGTAATTTTTCCAAATGTTGATTTTTGCTTAAAGTTGACTTTGAATTGCACAGGTGTTTTTAGAGTGCCTTGACAGAAGAGAAAAAAAAAAAAAGCATAGATTTATATGAACTTTAGAAAAATGGAAACTAAAGCCATAAATACATTTATTTTCCCAGTTTGAATGTGATTTTTAAAAAAAATCATCTGATTTGGTGTGTTTTATTAGGACTTGTAAGTAAATTTAAATTTTAATTTCTAAATTTCCCTCAGATGCCTGAATAGATGTATATCAGCTCTTCACAATGATATAAACAGTATGATCTTGAAAAACTATTTTTCTGTCCTCTCATTCACACCTTGCATTTCCAGAGTTGCAAGCAATTTGGATTCAGGGAAGGAGAACACAGATGAAAAAATAGAATATATATCTTTCCTTTATACAAACGTGAATAAACTTATTCTGGCAACTGTAGATGGAAATCCAAATTTCTCTAGTGAAGACACTCCGGGCACAGATGTTCACAGAAGAGGAAAAAAAGATGAGCTACTGAAAGAAAATATGTAAAAGTAAAATAATTGTGATGCTTAATTGGATGATCTCAGGGTTATTGTACGGATGTGTGGTTCCAGCTTCCAGTTGTGTGGCCAAATGCAGAGTATGAACTTTCTATGACCAAGTCACCGATCAGAATCTGGCCTTGGCTAGAAACAAGTGAAAGTTGTAATGATCTGATGGATGGTTGGTGCTTGACATGAAATAACCGAGTAGCATCTGTGTAAATCTGGGTGGATCACAGTAACTGTTAGGACATTTTCACTTGTATTGGCAGGTTCAGCAACGAAGCCAAGCACTGAGTGAGAGATTTGAAGCATCTTTTCAGGGCAGCAGAGATCCAGACCAGGAAAGAGGCAGGGGAATAGGGTAGCAAGGGAGGATTTGAGTTGCCTCTGCCCAATTTCACCAATGCTGTGACTAAATATGCTTCCAGAAGTAAGATTCTTTCAGTATTCTGAATTTGGCACCTTTCCCTTATATTTAAATTTGCTCTAATTTTCAGGTGCATCTTACTAGATAACCAAATGCATCAAAAAAGCAAAAGAATTATAGAGGAGTAATTACAATTAACCCGGTTGTCTGTGTTTTTTAAAAATTGTAAGACGGGGCCTTGAAAGTATTTTGAAGTCACTGTTTTTTACAGGTCTTAATCTCAGTATTGCATGTAAGATTGCTTTTTAAAGAGATGGGTTCATCAGGACAAGTTGAACTATATTAAAGACGAACAATTTTGTTATAATCTGTCTTTTAAACACAGATGAAGAAAACAGAATTAAAATAGCCACGGCAGCCTCGATATCTGATCTTTTCTCCATTGTGCATTGCAGTGTTTGAGACTTGTATAACCAAAATAGCAGAATCAGGTAATTCCTTACAAGTATTTTTCATGTTATGAAGAAAGCAGCACTGCTGATCCTGGTAGGACATGCACAGACAGATCTGCAGCTAACAGTGCCTGATAATAATGATGATGGCTTCACTCCCATAATGTGGGGCAAGCAACAGAGCTTCTTCAAACCAGTGCTTGTTTTTGATGCATTAGTACCAAACTGTCCAGCATCTCAGACTTCCAGAGGGAGCAAGTGCTTGCCAGGACAGTGGAAGCTGGTGAAGATCAGGCAGGGATACCACAGGGCCAGGGAAAGGCTGCTTGGGAAAATTTAGCCCTGTCTCAGTTTTGTGAACAGGACAAACAAGAAAGAGGAAGTAAAAGCTGACTTTCACCTGCATGACCTGTGTAGGGACAGAGGGGGGGTTGGTTGCCTGTGGCCCCTGCTCTGCCCTGGGGCAGCCCAGGATGTCCAGGGCAGCCTTCTTTGCCATCAGCCTTGAATGCATCAGGGTATCATGGTACTAAGGGGTACATGACAGTCCTGATTCTTCCTTTTATAATAAACTTGTTTCAGCCTTTATGTGAATTCTATTCGTTTCTTTTACATTGCCTTTTTTTTTTTTTCCGATGTGAAAAGCACTGTTATAAACTTTTCCTCCTTTCTTATGCCTTTGGGATATTCTGCAGCCACTGTGGTTCTCTGTGAGGAGGATGGGAGCCCTGTTGAGCTCATCAGTGCTACAAAGGGCTTGCTCTCAAGTACCACAGTCTACTCAGTCACAACAGGGCTATGTGCAGTGATTCCTTTATAGTCTTGGTCCCTGCTGATGTGGGAATTGGCCCTGGTGACCCATATGATAGCACTGTGCTAGGTTGCCAGCCTGGCCTTACATTTAGTTTGCTGAATGGTAGCACACGGTGTTAATGTTGCTTTATTTCACTCTCATAAGTTGGTCTCCATAGATCTGTGCAGACATTGTCACTATCAATCTTGTCATTGGAATACCAATGGTAGATACAGATGGATGCAGATAGGTGTCTTTAATCTAAAATTTAGAAAAACATGAATAAATAGGAAATTCAGGCAGAATAACTTCATGCAAAGGACATATGGAATAAATTATCAGCAAGGAAAGGATAAATGAGTTCAAGGGAAGCCTAGGTTTGTTTCTTGAGAAAGAGCATGTGAGAGCTAGGGTGAAGAAAGCAAGGAGGTGTAAAGTCAGGTTTCTATTACCAAATGCTAACATGGTGGGCTGGATAGTCATTTCCTAACATTTCTTTTGCTAGCTCTGTATGGACAGGTTACATTTTAGTTTCATGTGTGTTTCCTAACACTGATTCTCTAGATCTACATGTGTTATTTCTTCAGTGGTCTATATAAATATAAAACATAGGGCAATGCAACATTTTGGTTTTGATAACAGTTTTACTCAAGGGAGTGATGTGACAGCGAAGTGTTGATCGAGTGAATTAGGGAAAAGTCCTGCCTTCTCTGGCATTAGTTTGTAATTGACAGGAATAGTAGAAACTGCCTTCTACTCTAGTGGCCAAGGATTTTTGATAGGTGTGTGCCCTGGCTCAACCATATCAGAGCTGGAACAGTTTTGAAAAAAACACATATGCAGACATACTCTATCTTTTTTTTTTTTATTATTTTATTTCTCAAGGGTTTGCATGAACATCAAGGATTTCAGTCTGTATGAGGATTAGGAGTGTTTTGAATGTTGAGGGTTGACTCGATGTTGGAAAGCAGTGCTTGTTTTGAAACTGCTGCCCCAAGTAGGTTTTATGTTTATTTGTTGGAATATATCACACATTTTTATGGAAAATTAGGAATGTCTTTTATCAGAGGAAAGTGCATAAAGTTTAGCAAAATTTTTGTTGATTTTGATGCGATTTCTAGGATCCAATTCTGCTTCTCTTATTTGGGTAGGACTGAGCCAGCAGATAAAACTTCCCTTCCTTATCTGATGAATCACATGTGATTCCTCTTTTCACTGTAAGTGCGATGTGCAACTCCACTGTTTCCTGATCAAAATTTTTCTCATTTCATTATTTCAAGTACAAAAAGAAATCCAACCTTTTCAGTTAAAAAAAAAGTAAATATAATAGGCTACACAAAACAGAGACATGCAATCAAATGATTATTATTACCTTTTTAAGGTAACTTTACCTTTTAAGGTAAGCCCTTCATTGATTCATTGAGATTTTACCATATAACTGTAATTCCTATTAGGCTTAATAAAATAACTAGTAGAAGTTAACCCAGTATCTTTAACATAAAACAAACTAAAAAAACTCTCCTGCTCTAACTAGCCCTTTCTTTGGATTTAGCTACAAAAATTTCTCTTAAAATAGCTCAGATATTTTAAAATATTCTTGATTGTTTTAGAGATTAAATGTTCAAGCATCCATTTCTTTTTTTTACCTGAACACAAAAAACTACATGCATGTGTCTGCGATGAATGGAAATGCTATGAGATAAATGAGCAACAGGAAATCCACAACCACTTCTGGATTAGAATTTCAATCTTTTGCTTGTTTGGTAGTATCTTTGGCATGCTAAGGACTTTCCAAATATGGAATTATAGTTTCTGGCCAGAACTAGCTGCCATTTTCTTATTGCAGTTGAAAAATGCCAGTTCATTAGTTTGCATCAACATGCTGCATCTTTGAAGGATTTCTCAGGTCCACAATTGAATTTCTGCTCAAAATGAAAGAGTTGCATCTCTGCACTTCATTATGGACTGGTGATTATGGAATGCACCTGGGTCACTGGAGAGCTGGATTCAGATCGTTCCTCTCTATCTGATTTGAATCAGCTTCTTCAAATCCAGTCTCTCACATCCCAGGTGAATGCCCTAAAAACACACTTTGGCTCTTCTTTTTAAGTTCCTGCTTCAGGCTATTCCAATTTAAATAATCAGTTAATTATTCAATGGGTCAGGAGAGAACTGACTCTTGGCTTGGGCACTCCAGTGTGATGTGAGAAACTGAGTCCAACTGGTTTCTGTTTCAGAGTCTCACAGCCTGCATTCCTGGTGAGAGCATTCATGTTTTCTGTGTTGTCTTGTTGGCTCTTCCTTTTGAAAAGTTGCAAAAGGTATCAGGTTAGTCCCAGAGGAGAATAAAAGGAAATTCTAAAATCTTCAAAGTATTTGTGATATGGAAACATGCTTTCTTACCCAGCTCTCTGCCTTTCTCGTAAAGTTCACAATCCAGCTGTTAGTCAGTTGATGATGAGGTGCATCTTTATGATACAAAAAATTTTCATCTTAAAATGGAGTTTTGTTGCCATTATTTTGTTCAGTGGATTATGTGTTTGAACAGAAGAACTGATTAACTGATTCTTACACCCACTGAGCATTGAGTGTGTAGCTGTGGGAGGTGTAAGGGGTGCAACATTAACCTGTTAGTGCTTTGGACCTGTGCACAGGTGGAATTTGTTGTGGATGGCACTGTCTGGTAGTACTGTGTGGTAAAGAGTGTATGGAAAGAGATGCCACACAAATGCCTTAGAGATGCAAGGGGTATCATTAGTGTTCCTTCTCTCACAAAGAACCTCGTGTGAGATATGGAAGACCTATGAAACTGGCAGGTTTCTCTGTCAGGATTCTTAAAAAGGAGAGAAGTAACATCTTAATTTGTAGAAGGGGAATCCACAAAGGGAGGAAACCCTTATTTCCTTAGAGATAGAAATACTCATTTTGATAGCTTCTGTTTCCTCTGTCTTTCATTCTTAACTTCTCTGGCAGCACAACTCTGGCAGAACCCATGCTGTATTGGTTGGTTTCCCTTCTGGCTGCTCTGCAAGAGTGATGGATGGGAGCCAAGGGAATAAATATAGCTCTGAGTTCCAGTAGTAACCCCCTGCCAGACTTCTACATGGAAACCTGGGAGGTCACAGGGGGAGAGAGAATGGGTGATACGGAGTTTGGGCAGGCTCTGATCTGACCTCTCCGCCAGAGTGTTTCTGTGGTCCCCAAGGAAGGGGAAAGGTGCTGCAGGAACCCACTCTTGCCTCTGTTTCTCTGCAGAACTGAAGGGATCTGTAGATCTATTTTAAAAGCGTTACCATTGGCTGTGCAGTTTCCATTTGAGTTTATTAAATGTTAACATTTTTTATACATAAAAATAACTTCACCATTTTGTTATTTCCTTTTACGTATTCCACTCCGGTTGGAAAAATGAAATCAATCTAGTCAGCTTTTCATCAGTTTCTCTTTGGCTGTCATGCAGTTGCACAATGCTGCAGTGCTTGGCTAGCAAAAATGTTTACAACGAAAAATTGTTTTCAATGGGATTAAAAAAAGAATCATGGAAACATTTTTATTGGTCTTCAATTTTTGTGCAACTTTGATTTTTACAAGACCTAAACTACATCAATGGTGCTGCTGTAATATGATGTTAAAATTATACTGTATTTTTATACATACTTGTAAGGTATACAAAGATACTGCTCTACCTTCTGTCACAAGGTATGAAAATGCTAGCTGGAATATTTCTGAGTAGCTGGTTCAAAGCCCATGGAAATCATGAGCACATTGAAGTTGACTCACAAAGGTTTGAGGTCAGACCTTTAACCTGTGTGTAAATACCTGTTATAACTTGGGTTAAGTAGTCTTAATCATTTAGAACTGGTCTGAGTTGATCTCTGATCCAGCAAAGCTGTGCTATAGCTGAAGTGAATCTGGGGATATAACTGCAACCCTTAAATACCTTTACTACTGCTGGCACTTATATAAATCTCACACATGAAGAAACCTACCAGATCTTTGGTAGGTTAACTATAATATAATCCTAGGAGTAAAATATTGGCTGATAGGTATCCTTTGCATGAAAACTCTTAAATCCTTTTTAAAAAGGTGCTTGTGATAAGTGTTGAGTTAGTTTGGATTTTAATTTATTTTGATTTACAGTTTAAGTCGAGAAAGCTCTTCTGGCATGGCCTAAATCTGTGGCTATTGATGACTGCTTTATGAATATATGGGCTCAGGCAGTGTAAGGAGGCATTGCTCCTCTCCAGGGACTTCTGCCACTTATACCAGAGGGGTGTTAGATAAGCACCCTGAGATTTCCTCCCTCCCTCTCTCTTTCTCACACTGCCTGACTTTCTACCTTCATCCAGTGTCCCTCAGCAGCCCTTGTGAACCTATAGCATAAATGTGAAATGGGGACCCTTGGGTACCCTTTGAAAAGTTGAAAGCCTTTTTCTTAGAGAAATTTTCACATGGCCCCAGCTTGCAGATATTCTTCCAATGTTTTTATGATCAACATTCACCACTGAGTCCACTAACTGAAGACCTTAATAAGTGTTGTAATGACCAGATCTGTTGCTGCCACTTATTCAGTATCTTGTTTTCAGGTGTGAGCTGGCTGAGTCAAATTTAGTTTTCCTTTAGCTGAAATCATTGTCACACAAGCAAAAAAAAAAAACAAACAAAGAAATCCACAAGCCCTTCTGCTTTACAAATATGATATCCCAGCCTCTTTCAAACACCAACTGTTGATTGGCTACTTCACATGTCATGATACTAAATCACTGACTTCAGACTTATTAACCTTTTGGTTACTGAATACAACTTCTGCAGTGAATGCACATCCACCATTGCTAGTCATAACTTGCATTTGATGAGACAATTTATTTCTTTCCACAATAGAAATTATTGTGCAGATTTTTTCTGTGGCATTGGGAAAGGTATTGAAATTTCTGATTTACATTTTTAATAAAAACTGCTGGATTTGAAAACGGGTTACGCATGTATAGTTTGTAATGTACCACAATTTTCATTCCCTGCTCTGTAGTTGGTGTGAAGATTTAAAGTAGAAATGGTACCTCTGTAAAAACAGTCTGGCTGGTCTATATTGTTCAACTGCATGACACTTGTTCATGTACCTTTTTCAGAAGACATTGATGTTTTTAAACAGATGAGGACTGTTTTTCTGTGTGTTCTTTGGTTTGACAAGGTTTTCTGTTGGGAGATTAGGCTTTTGAAGATCTGTTTCATATATTTGAGTAAAATAAAATACTACCTATCAGAGTAAAAGATTCTCTTTATTTGTTTCTCCTTTACAAATACAAATAAGTCCCGAGACATTTTTTATTGTTGCTTGTTGTTATGACATCATATCTTTTGCTAATTCTAATTATTTTTGCCTTAATTTTAATTATTCTGGAGCAAATGCTTTGTTGTTTAAAAATATTATGGTACAATTTTATAATTTCTGATTTGTTAATGAAAATACCCTTTCATACCCCATTACTTTTTTCTTTTTTTAACATGCCAATAATCTGTCCACCTTTCTCTCTGATGCTGGTGGTGGAGCTGAACACAATAGAGCAAACCAAAGATAAGGAGAATTACTGCTTTCAGCATGCTTCCAGCTACAGGTATATATGTAGCAGAGCAGGGTCTCTCTGTGGGTTTGCCACAGTGCCAGGGAATCATGTTGTCAGGAGAAACAAAGCTGGTAGATAAAGCAAGGAGGAGTATTGGACATGTCTTTTCAAACTGTGTTTGGAGACAACTTTTCCTCCTTTCATAATGTCTTATTTGAAATAGGAAATCTAAACAATAAAGGGGGCCACGGAAGTGTCTTGAACTCTTTCCATCCTCTGTTCAGGTGTGTGTGTGTTTTCATAGAATTATTCAGAAAGCATCTGTCAAAAGGGGGAATTCACCATGTTAAAGTGGAAGTTCTGCTAGACTTGAAGCCATGTGTACCTTGTTCTGGGTCCTAGGTGCTTCCCGTGTGCCTACCTGCTGAGTGTGAAATTTAGTCCACTCCAGTTACTTCCATGTGGGATTTTTGCCACGCCACTTGTTGAGTTTATTTAGTACTAGGGCAGCTTTTATATGTTGAGTAAGGATCATTTATTTCTATAGAAATAAGAGGACTTAACAGCAGTGTACAATCAACATGCAAAAGCCTGCTAAGATAATTTGTATTTAAATGCGAACAATATTAATTCTAAACAGTCTTCAGCCCTTAATTTGTCTAGGTGAAGAATGCTTTTCTAAGTTCTTAGTTTATTATCAATGATACTGCCAATACTTAAACTCTTCAATTAGGTAACCCAGTTACCTATTATTCTGTTAGGACTGCTGCTCTCTGTTATAGGATTCTTGCATGCTTGTCTCATAGCTGAATGATATGAAGGTACTTATAAAAGGAATAAATATGCTTGTCTTTGAGAAAGATGTGACAAGAATAAAAAAACTTTAAAATGCTCTCATCTTTTTATTATGTTTAATACTTTTTTTTCCTTGGTTTACATGTTTAAGTTTTCTAAAGACAGCTGTATGTTAACAAAAGTTTCTGTAGCTTATAGGAATTCTATAGCGTTTGTGGGGAGGATCGTATGTTCCTTGAGCTGTGAATAACTTTATAATTTCTTTCACGAGCCCTCTTGCCAATTTTATAAACAAGATGTTCACATACATGTAAGGATTCAGTTAAAAGTGTTCACTGCAAAACCTTACTGGTACAGCATCATGAATCCTCCTGTACTGCTTCAGTTGATCTTAAACTGAGCATTTCTGTAGTTGTGTTTGAGCCTGACTCAGAGTGGAAGCAGTGGTATTGAAACATGCTTAGTTGTTTTGCTAAAACTGGATGTCAAGTGTTAGAGCATGTACTTAAGTCTGTGCTGAATTGGGTCCTCTGAAGTTAGGAAAAGCCAAAGTAGTGACAAATTCTGGTCACAGTTCTGTTAGTTTAGGAGTTAGGTGTTACAGTGTTTTGAAAACCTGCAATAAGACATACTGCCTTCTTTTTTTATAACAATTTTTATCACTGTCGCTCCCATCAGTAATCTAAGATTTAAAAAGTTGTGTGTGGTCTTATAATTGTTTTTTACATTGGCTGGAATAGTACTTTCTTTAAAAATGTGGTTCAAAGGAAGAATTGCTTTTCATACTTTAGAATAGCTGTGGTCTTCAATTACATTTAGAAAAAGATGTATCGAATATAAACAAATACAGTGTTCATGTAAACATTAATTAAGCTCACATCACAGAACCTTGTTTTTTTGTGAAGAGCAGGAAAGCTCTTCTCATTTTCTCATTCTTTCCACCAAGGCTTGTCTGGCACCATTCCACCATCACCTTTCCATAGCAGAGCTACCTCAGACACCCCAAGCAGGGGGGTCGTTCCCTTTGCCCATGACTGTTCTTGGCTCTGCAGCTGCTGAGGTGGGGCCCTGAACCAGGTCCTGTGACGGGCTGTGACTGGGCCCTTACAGGCTATAGAGGAGGGAGTGGAAGGCAGAGGAATTCTAAGGGGCTTTATACCACCACACACAGGTGCTGAAGACAAAAAATATGTGAGTGTCCAGGACCTAGTCAGGAGCTGGACTACTTCTCACTCCCCTGTTGGTGAGGTGGAATATTGGGGACATAGGGGCTGAGGACTATGGGAGCTCCAGCTTGGAGGCCAAAGTGAAGAAGATGAAGGTGAAGAAAGGATGTGAGAAAAGCCTTTTATTGTGTCCGATGCCATCCTCTATGAATACAGATCAGAGCAGCTCACAGCCATACAAAATAGCTCTTACAAACTCATAGGTTGTTCTGAACTAATATTTGCTATTTTAATTTTCTTTGCAGAACTTGATATCAAAGTCACTGCTTTTTCTCTCCTCACTGGAACCTGTAAAATAAGAGATCTGTACCAAATATTGAAGAATTAAGCCTAACAGAATGAAAAATTAACACTCTAAATATCCTAAGTAATGATATAAACAAGGTGCTATGTCATTCTGCTCGCCAAAGGCTGAGCCCTTTTTGTCCAAAACCAGATTATGTTCTTCATCTCTCTAATGGCACTATTAGAAAATTCATATTGGAAGCCAGGACCTTATTTGTGATGTTGCTTCTCCTTTGAGGCTGATATTGAACCATAGGCACAGTATAAAACTTCAGAAAGAAGGCAAATAGCAGATAGTTTTAGCCCAGGATTAGCAGTTAGGACTCTTGAGTGTCATCTGAACATTGATTATTTGTCAGATAATGCAATTACATTTAATGGAGGGCACTGCTCAGGAGTTACACAGTTTAACTAGCACATTTGGGTTTTATGCACTGTACCATGTTCACAGTCACAGTGGAAACATGAGTGACATTTGACACTCAGTTGTGGCAATACTTTTCCAAAGCAGCTGCATATCACAACACTGACAAAACCCATAAAATGCCTGTTCTGTGCTCCTTGCTACCAAGTCTTGTTTATGCTCTCCTTGAGAGGCAGAGGCTGCAGAAGAGAGCGGTGTTGGAGGATGGTGTCACACGTTGTGTGCCTGTCAGTGAGCTGAGACACTTGCTATTGACTGTGACATGTCACTTACATGAAACCATGCAGTGCTACTGCAGCTTGGGGCACAGCATAGACTATGCAGCAAATTGCAGCCTGTTTTCATCTCTGTGACTGACCCACCAAGGGACTCTAGAATCTGAGCCCCCAGGTTTCAGGGTTTCTGCACTCCCATTAAAAAAAAAAAAAGGAAGAAAAGATGTGCCTAAGATGGTTTGAAATAAACAAGAAAGAGAATTCTGTCCCTGTCCTCATGTGAACCATAATAATAATGGGAGGACTAGACCATCTTCTTATTGAAGTGCATAAGAAGTGATTAAGTAAAATTCTTGCCTCTGTTTTCCCTATTGGTTTTATAGCCTAACAAGAAATGTTGGCTCCATTGAATCACAGGGACTTTTACAACTGAGTTCACTGGAACCAAGATTTCCTTTTCAGAATTAATTATGAGCTTTGCTACTCCTGTGGACAGGGTGCTGATTCATGCTCCTCGTGGATGTAGCACCAGTCATTCTAGTGCTTCCGAGAAAACTCTTCTTACTCAAAAAGCTTAAGGCTGATAAACTGACGTGTTTTTTCTTCAGTGACATGTGGGGTAATCTCTGTACCAGAAATATGCCCCTGAATTTTAGGTGGTCAGGCAAGCCCTAGAATGCTCTCTAAGGTTCTTCTGGACAGATGTGCTGTCAGTTCTGGCTTGACCACACCAGGATTTGAGTAGAGCCCCTCAGGTTGTAACCTGCAGACAGAACAGCTCCTGACTCTTCACACTAACAGTCAGAGAAGCCACACTGACTAAAGGCTCTGCTATCACAGTGATAGCCAGTGAAATGGACCATCACACAGAAGTGAAAATTTGATTAAGTCTCTGAACTTTGTTTATTCATGACAAGGCAATGTTTAGCTCAAGCTTATTTCAGACTTTGAGTGTCAAAAGGATAGCCTTGACTTCAGAGACACTGAAGCCTGTGAAACTGAATTTGCATGCTCCATCCTGGAAGGGGCTTCTGAGACTGTGACTTAGTTTCCACTACCAAGAATTAAGGAGTTCCCAGAATGCCTGCCTTAAACAGGGAATTTGAGCCCTTTATCTGGACTTTTTGTTTTATTTCAACAAACACACCCAAAGTCTGAGGAGCTCATTTAAGGCTGAGCTTCCAAAACTGTCCTGAGTTTCAGTTGAAAGTATGCAGAGGGTTCCAGCTGGTAACTGGGTTTTAAATCTGAGCAATACTAGTTTGACTTGTTGATTGTACAAGCAGAAATAACAGATTTGAGTAGAAACCAAAAGGGAGGTATGAAAGTCCTAATGCAGCTCTTCTCCTGCATGCCTCAGAAATCTGAGACTTCTGTCTTGTCCCATCTGTATAAGTGAAAGAAATGTTTCCTTTATAATGGGAAATTAAACAGCACAAACAAGTTAGAGAAATCAAATACTAAATGCAGTTGGGTATTTATGTGTTTAAGTTGTCGGAGAATTTTGGTAATTCTGTGTACAATTTTGAAACCCTGAGAAGGATGTCCAGCAGTGGCAAAGCATGCGGATGAACACTGCTGTGGTGCATGCATATAATTCATATTTTCATAGGACTTGGTAGTCAGCATGGGAGTAATCTCAGACTTGGCTAATGAAAGTGGCTGCACCTGGTTGAGATCCTGCTGGAAGCTTTACTCTGTCAAAAATACTTATGTCTGGGTGCTTCCTACTTTATAAACCTTATCCCTTTTTTGTGCCCGTAGGCTTAATTGTGTTAAGGAACTGAAAAACTTGAGATCATTGCTGTTTTGGCAAAAGTTGGCTGTGCATAAATATGAATATCTCTGAAAGCTGCTCATGCATGCAAACTTATATAGTTATTTGAAAATGTTTTTGACTCTGATAGTTGAATCATTGCCTTCGTAATCTGTAGCTTAAGTTCTGTATAAGTTTTCTAGATAACAGTATGGCTTTATGTTTTTCTTTTTAACTCTGCCTGCACTGAGATGGAGGCTACCATATTGACAGATGAGTTGAATGTTGATTCCATGAAAGAAAGTTGCCCTTTTGTGAAAGGATTCTAAAATCATGTATTTCATCAGTATGACCTGGCAGAGAAACATGCACCCTGTACAAATAAAAATGTGCTGTCCTCAGCCATCAGTGCAGAATGCTGAGAAATGAACATATGAAGACAATTTGAGTGTTGAACCTTCTTTAATGCAACACATCATTTGGTTTCAAAATAGTTAAGTAAATTGTATTTAATTAATTGTAAACATTCCAAATACTCATCCAAAACAAATTGTATTTTGCATAATCGCAACTTAGGAACAGAATATTGCAATATAAATCAAGGAAGAGTGAAAAAAAATGTTAAATGAAGAAAGTATGCTTAAATTTGTTCACATACTTATCCTTAGTAGATATTTGACAAATTTGTTGTGGTTATTTAAGATGCTGTGTAAAATTTTGGAATACTGTAGGTTAAAAATACTTAATATCTTCTTATTGCTTCATCCCTTTGAATATTTATTTTCTGAAACTTGGAAGCTGCGTGCGGTATGACTTTTGCAGTGCAAAAGGCTTTTCATTCCATAAAGTGCCTAGAAATTTGTTATGTGATCAGTTATATAAATAGGCTTATTGTTTAGAATGTGTCTAAAATGAAGTCTGTCCTTTAGCCATTTTTTTCTTTTATTAAGTTTTTAAAGATGCATATTTCAAAACCAAACAAGCCAATTCCAAAGGGGTCTAATTTTCTTCTGTTTCTCCCGAAATGTACAGTATGTTCTAACAATTTAGGCTCCAGTTTGGCTAGTGGGGAGCCTTTCATTAGAAAGCACAATGTAGCAAAACATGTATTTTTTGTTAAGAAATAGCGAATGATATAATAATTGTAAAGGGCATCTACAGTGTAATGACAGTTATGTGTTTTTCAAAGGAAAATGCAAACAATAGGTAGAAGAAAGTAAAATCAATAAAAGGACATTGTATGAATATATCTGGTCCATTAGTTACAGGGAAATCTATTCTGTTCAATCTGAAATCACATTCAGCTTATGAGGTGGATAAATAAAAATGTTAGGTCCCAGTTTTGTAATCCTTTCTTCTTTTGGGCTTAATGGCAACTTCAGATGAAATGGGACATCAGGATTAAAGCCCAAATTAATCATTGTGCAGCACGATTTTCATCACCCTCGCTTCCAGATAGGTTATTTCCACCAAGTAAAATCATTGAGGACTGTTTTCATTGTAAGCTTAGCTGCAGTTCCTATGTTACAGAGGGGAAAAAAAAGTCACGTGTAGAGTATTCTGCAGTTGTGGAATGGGAATGCATGTGCACCTGTAAAGTTTTATACCTGAAAGAGTGTGCTGCAAGTTTGCTTATTCAACTTCAGTCCTTCCTTCCTCCTGTCATAAACGTTGTGGAGTTTGGATAGAAAGGCATCGTGAGTTTGCACATCTGTGGTTCTCCCAAAACCCTAAAATTTACTAGGGACATCTGATTTCCTCACTAGGATTTCTGATCCCAGTGTGCCAATTGTTGGCTGATTAAGGTCAATGATAGCACTTATTCAGTACTTTTATTGACTTGGATCATGTGATAGAAGTGATTGATTTAAGCACAGGACTGCTAATTTTCTATTGTAGCCATTTCTTCTCGAGAGCCAGCTTTTACATTACCAGGAGTTATTTATTCTGTATTTAAAAGCAATTCATTTTTCCCCTTACAGGTAACGGTGCCACTGCGTACATTCAGAATTACATATTTCACTTGTGGGAGATGTTTTTGCCAATGTCAGATGTACCCTTTGTTTCCAGAGATCTTTGGATAGGCTGAGATTTCGAATAGCAGATAATAACATGCAGTGTGTATTATTGATGTTGTCTTAATTGTCTTATTGACAACTCACTTGCACTTGAAGAGACATGCTAATATCAGACGTTTTATGAGATTGCATATATTTTCATGACTGGAAGCCATAGCTACAAAATGATTTAAAAAGCATACAAGTATTACTCATTAAAACATGTAGAATTTTTAAAATACATTTTTGGGTCCACATTCAGCAGCATCACTTTGGTTTTTTTAATCCAGTCTCCCTCACCCTTAATTTTCCTTTACTAGCCCCTAATTAAGCTACACATCGATATTTAGAGTGGAATTGGCTCCAGAGCAAAGTACCATGCACCACCACCATTACCTGAAAAAAAGACCTTATAGGAATAGTAAATTATATGCCTGGAAGATATAAGATGATGCATGTATAAAGGGAAAATACAAGTTATTTTCCTCTCCAGTGGCAGGGAGGGGGTGTAGAAGAGAGCATACGTTGCATGCAGCTTAAAATTATAAAAGTCTAGTTATGAATATACTAATTGTGATACTCGTTTCTGGTGAAGTAGGTTCATTAAGATGTTGGAATTGTTTAGTTACTGTTGGTCTCTTCTAAAGACCTGTGAATTAACTTGTGACGTTGTTAAAATTTAAAATCAATAAAAATAAACTACAGTATGTATCAGCATGAGCTGACAGATGTAGACAAGTATTAAGGAAAATCTCTTGCTGAGAATGATTATAGCCTGAAGTATTCTATATATGAATGATCCAAACATATTTGATATTTCTCCTCTAGAAAATCTCCAGTTTGGACATATGGGTCTCTTCATGTGTCTGTCAGGTTGAAAGGACCAGTTGCTGACAGTACTTCTGACAACACTGTCTTCTGGGTGCTGGTTTTTCCTGTTGCTCCATCAGGGACTTGTTTGTTTCCAATCCTGTTCGAAACGTAAACCCCAGTTCCTGTATTGCTGTGAAACATGTAAAGGCAGAATTTAATGTAAATGCTGCACATCCCTTCCACCCCTTATTTTTCTGCCTCATAATTCTGTAGTGGTTTTGATTGAGAATGTTCAAAGGAAAGAGATGGTTTTCAAGTTGACTTTCTCCTTTTCCTAATGTAAAAATCTGCTATCTTGGAGAAACTTGGGTTTCTACCCAGGAGATTAATAATCTAGCTCTATTCTCTTATACCTTACNCAAACAAAGAAGATTTATATCACATGTAAAATCATAGCATTGAATTGTTTTTATATGCTGAAGAGCCCTTTTAGATAAATAATCTAGATTTGGGGAAATAGCACCCACAGAAGTAGTTTCCAGTAGGAAGTAGTGATGAACAGCTCAGGAGTGACCTCTGCATACTGTTATCCTGCATTGTGAGTGTGTGGATTGCCCATATCTGAGGATCTTGTGCTTGATTTCTAAAATAGATCAAGTAGTGTATGCCTGGAGCAAAAGGTGTCCATCTGTGAAATATGAGCTTGAATGACCATAATATCAGGAGAAAAATGGATGACACCTGAAAATTAAATTTGTTGATAAAGCACTGGACAGAACTTCATTCGTAATTCTTTTCCTGACTTTCAATGTGACCTTGGGAAATTCATTGGAAGGTGATTTTTACAGCTGAAGGCTTCTTGCCAATAATGAGTCTTGGGGGTGCATCTGGGGTGCTAATCACCTCTGAAGCTCAGGCAGTGCTTGCACTTCTGTGTTCCCAATGGGTAAAAGGATTTTTATAGCCTTTAAAAAAACATTATGATATTTATTGATAAAAAGCATATAAATATGCCTTTGCTTTAATAATTTGCTTGGAAAAAATTAAGAGGACATAGACTGTCTGAATGAGTGTAAATGGAGGAGTGTCTTGCAGGGTCTTGTATGTTTGCAGGGTGTAACTTTGACCGAAGAAATACCCTTGTAGAAGGCAAATGGCCCATCTTGTCCTTCTGCCTGGTGCTGGCAGTGAGATGTGCTGGTTAGGGAGGCCAAGTGAGACCCAGTGCTTTTGGTGGCCCATTTTCCTCACAAAATCCTTGTACCCAAGGGATGTTGATACGTCCTACTCCTCACAGTATGTCTGGCTGCAAATTTGTCCGGTCTGCAATTTGTCTGTCTCCCTCCCTTCTGTGGCAGCATGGCACCAAGCTTGCTGATGTTTATGAAAAGAAGTGTTTTAATTTTTCCTGTGAAGCAACCAATCTACCTCCTTTATAATTTTATTTGACCTTTTCGATACCTCTGACTCTGCTCAATTCTGTTGGAAAGATGAGGCGAAAATGGCACACAATATTCTAGATATGGGTTCACCCAGGCTTTCTGCTGTGGCAGAAGGATGCTTTCCATCTTGTTCTCAATACCCTTCTAAACAAATGACTAAGGCTGTGTTTACTCTTTTGTATGTTACTGAACTAATGATTTCAGATGACTGTCAATTCTAAGATCTCTTTCTTACATGCCATTTCCAAATTCAGTGTTATTGTACATGGCTGTTTAGATAGCTTTCCCCAGATGTTACACCTTCACGTTTTTCTGTGTTGATACTCATCTGCCACATTTTGCTTACTCACTCTGGCTGGGCTGAAGCACAGGCTCCTCACCTCAAGTTTACCCTCCAGCCAGTCTTGTCTTTGAACATAGTGGCTCAGCCAGTGATCGTTGCTGAACCAAAGCAGTTTTTCTTGACCTTTTGAGAGGTTGCTTGAGTTTCAACCATGTAGCTCACAAAAGCCATGCAGCAGTTTCTTCTTTGATACTAGCCCCCAGAGGATTTACAAATAATTCTGCATTTGACAGTTTTGTTCTTGAAAACACTCCTGGTCTCTGGTTAAAAATTGTGATTGTGGAAAAGCTGGCAGCAAGTGGGCAAGCTTTACTCTCTATATGTATGGATTAGCCATGGAAAGTAACTCTCCATTTCTGGAGAAATACACTCGAGGTTTCCCACATGAATGGTTTGATCCAGGAGGCCCCTGGTGAAATGATTCAGCCAAGAGGTTGGCTTTGAATTGCTGTAATAGTTTTTTCTTATCTAGTCTCAGAAAATAGGAGTGAAAACAGGACTGAAACTTCATGGTATAGCCAAATGCCATAATCAGGTTGGGTTTGTTTTTTAGGCCTGTTTGTCTATTAGAACTGATTCCCCATTAGCAGCTATTTGATTCATAAGCAGGTGCACATTGAAGCAATTGCTTCAGGTAAAGAGAATTTCGTTGTTTGCATGGAACTGAAAACTCTTAGATGGAGACAGCTGTTGGGAAGATGGAGTCTTGTAGGAAAGCTTGTTTTAGGCAGTCAGATATTTGCTCCAACAGTGAATTTTGATACTTCTCTATTTGAGTTGCTGTGTGGTT
>WEIV01000329.1:51751-67122 GCA_013390005.1 Calyptomena viridis | reverse complement strand
ATATGTTACTGTTCACAGAGGAAAAGTTTTTGAGGTTTTTTTCCCTGTAACTTGATGGACCAAAATACAGAGGGTTTTGGTAGGCTGGCTGTCTTTTGGTATGCTGATTTTAATAGTTGTTTCATGAAGTGTTCCCATATATTCTTATCAGTTGCTTTGTATGCTGCTTTTCCTCTTAAAATACTTGTAATGCTTGCTCAGGCAATTACTCAAAAAAATATTATGCATTGCTTTCACGTGCTTTCACTTGACCTGTGCTTTGAGCTTTTGAAGTGGAAGATAATGCAGAAGTTCTGGGTATGATTTCTACCTTCATGGTTTGAAGCCCAGCCCAGAAAAGACCATATTGTCTTTTCTGTATCGTATTGGATATGGTACAATACTGTACCATATTGGATATGGAACAGGACTGCTTAAAGTAGCACCTGCAGTGTGTGAACACTTAAGAAGTCTTTTCGGAATTAAGTTGGGGATTTTTTGGTAAAGAAAGTATTATGAAGAAAACAGGCTAACCTGACTCTTCAGTGTTGATAGCTTCAAGGCTAGCAACTGCCTAGTTTTGTAGTATACACAGAGAGGTGTGGAATTTTATCACTGTAAAACCTGACTCCTGTGAAGGGGAGGAGTCATGCAATTGATGCCTGACACTTGCTTTCTGCTGGGTCTGCTTTCCATAACCATTAGTACTCTTTGGAGAAGAGAAATGCGAACAATACTGTTTGGTTCATGGTCTTTCACTGGTAGGGAGCTGGGGGGAGACATGAAGACATATAGATTAAAACTTCATCAGTACTCTCAGTAATCAAAACAATTTTCTCACAAGTATTTATTGAAATAATAATTTAAAACAGATGGCCCAATGATGATTGTGTTTCATTTTGTAGTTTCATTATTTCAAGTTTGGAATACATGTTAACAATCATAGAGTAAGAGTAATTATGTGTGGGCTTAACTAGGAACATCCAATGAACTGAAATAGCACAAAATAAACTGCTGCTTTCCAGTTCTACCTTCTGTCAAGATGATACTTCATCTCATCCTGGTCAGACAAAAGCTTGAGTATCAGGGTTCCACTGTGCTGAACTGTGATGTTCTTCATTCTAGGAAAGTAATACATTACCAGCAGTAATGAAATACTGGATTATTTTGGGAAATAAGTTCTGTTACATGTCTTTCCTACAGTTTGTTTGATAAACCTGTTTGTTCTGGTTTTCTCTTTTGTGATCCCCATGGTTTCTAGCACAGAGAAAGATTTTTGTAAAAAAACAAATAAAAGAAATTGGAGTTTCTCATGTTTCCCTTGCCTAAAGAAAAATGAGTGGGGCACGAAAGATTCATTTCAACAATACCCACTATCCTGAGAACAGACTAAGAAGACTGTGAGGCAAAAGGCTTACATCCATAAATGGAATGTTACTATTCTTACAGTCTTGAGGAGACTGCTGAAAAGTTCAGTACCGATGACTGACTTGTTTTAAGTTTAGATATTGTTTGAGTCACTTAAACCTTTTTCTCTTCCTGACCCGAAGAGGAAGGTATAGGCTGTTCTGATACCATTAAAACAGAAGAGAGATGGAGGAGAGGGAAACAGAAATACTGTCCCTATGTTTCACTGGTTAGCTCATTTAATTAAAATGCAGTTTCCAGGTGCTAGCACTATGTGCATACTTGTATCAGCAGTTAAGAATTCTTTTTTATAGGTCTGGATTTGGCCTAGATTAGACACTCAATTTTTTGTGCATCTCTGGAAGTATGTATGAGGAAAAACAAAAAGTATTTAACAAATTGTGTAGATATATCAACTTCCCTTCCACCTCCTCTTCTTCACTCTACCTCTTCCTGTGTCCTCCACCCCCCAAAAAGAAAAGATGATTTGTCTTTGTGATGCTTTTTTGTTTCCAAAGTGAGTAACACTTCATTTTTACTCTTCTGTAGCTGACTGGAAGTACAGACACGCTGGCTTGATGGCACTCTCAGCCATCGGAGAAGGTTGCCACCAACAGATGGAGGGAATTTTAAATGAGATAATTAATTTTGTTTTGCTATTCCTTCAGGATCCTGTGAGTATAGTTCTATTAATTATTTCAAAATGTTTTCATTTTTGCTCTCATGACTACTTGTAAACTAATTGAGGGAAATACTTTTTCAGCATCCAAGAGTAAGATATGCTGCCTGTAACGCTATTGGACAAATGGCAACTGACTTTGCACCTGGTTTTCAAAAGAAATTTCATGAGAAGGCAAGTAATAGAATAACGGGGGACAAAAGTAGTAAAATTATGTCCCCTTCAGAAATTTGTTTTCTGAAAAGTAATATTTCTTCAGGTGATAGGAGCTCTTCTGCAAACCATGGAGGATCAAGGCAGCCAGCGTGTTCAAGCCCATGCAGCTGCAGCACTCATAAACTTCACTGAAGATTGTCCCAAGTCACTGCTTATTCCATATTTGGATAATCTAGTGAAGCATCTTCATTCCATCATGGTGCTAAAATTACAAGAGGTATAATACACTGGACAAATTGTTTCAGGGAGGGTAACCTTGTCACATACACAGAATACGTGTAGCTGAACTAAATTAGAAATATGAAATGAGCCAGTATACATATCTGTTGTTGGTCTAAACTGACAAGAATTAAGATACATACAAAGAGTAGATTTTTACATTTGGCATGCTTTTAAGTAAAAGTTGTGCTGTAGATCTATAACATTTTGTTCTTCCTCTTTCCAAGTTGGTACAGAAAGGCACTAAGCTAGTTTTGGAGCAAGTTGTGACTTCAATTGCATCAGTTGCAGATACAGTAGAGGAGAAGTTTGTTCCCTACTATGATTTATTTATGCCCTCCTTAAAACACATTGTTGAGAATGCTGTTCAGAAGGAACTGAGACTTTTACGAGGAAAGACTATTGAATGCATCAGCCTAATTGGTCTTGCTGTTGGTAAAGAAAAGGTAAGCTTAGATTTTAAATAATGGTCTAAATATATTTTAAAACACCTTTGTTTTTTGAGGTGTTAACATTGAATTAATGTAATCACTTTTTAAACATAGATCTATATGTTGCTGATTTCTATGCTTGTCTCTGTGCTTTCATTTTTGAGGTGGCAGTCTTCCTGTTTAGATTTACTAATTCACAAAAGAATCTTGTTACAGCTTACATCATTCTTGTCACACGGAGAAATGTTGAAAGCAAGCATTTTTTCTTCCTTTTTTTTTTCCTTAAGATAAATACTGGAGCATCTCATTTAGGCAGTATGAAGGGCAAAAAGGATGTAGTTAAAAGGAAACTTAGTATAGTTTTTGTATGCAGATGCCTGAAAAAGTTCAAATGTGTTCATAATAGAACTTGAAGTACTTGTTTATCATGAGGCTTGATGTATTTGGCAGGGTTCTTTTTATAAATTTGTTAAAACATGTCTCTCAAAGATTGGAGAAACAACTGTGAAGGGCTGTAGAAGAGTCTAATCTTCTGATAGCAAGTTCACATTATGATTTGTGGATTTTCGTTTTATTGAGTGAAGAAAACAAAGTCACACTTCAAAGTAAAGTAATGTGATGTAAGCAGGATGAAAGTACTAATAGCTGCCCCCAAATTAACAGCCCTTTCCTTTGATTTATGAGGACTACCAGTAACTTTAACATGCATGTAGCTAAAATTTAGACACATTTTAAACATAATTTTAATAAATTATTCTTGGAGAACTAGTGGGAACATGGAGAGTGAAAAGAGGGTAACATAGTTGGGGCATCTCACGGGACTGAAAATGTTACTACCTTATTAGTAAGTAGCTCATGCTGTCATGAAGGA
This sequence comes from Calyptomena viridis, assembly GCA_013390005.1. Lineage (NCBI taxonomy): Eukaryota > Metazoa > Chordata > Aves > Passeriformes > Eurylaimidae > Calyptomena > Calyptomena viridis. The sequence continues at coordinate 63,320 of WEIV01000329.1, read as the reverse complement.
CCATCTTAATTTGCCTTTAAAAACATGTAGTTGTTTCCTATATCTAGTTTATGCAGGATGCATCAGATGTAATGCAGCTGTTACTGAAAACACAGACAGACTTCAGTGATCTAGATGATGATGATCCACAGGTAGGTTAAAATTGTGTCTTCATAGCTCATTGGTTAATACTAAAAATGTTCCTTGTATACGTGGTGTTTCTGCCCCTCCTTAGCTCTTCAGGCTAGTTGTCCAGCCTGTCTTGCAAAAAATTGACTTTGAGATGGCCCCAGAATCTTTCACAGAAGTCTGGTTAGGAAGTGAGACTTCCAGGACCTATATTTGCTGAAGAAATTTGAGCATGTGGGTAGCCATTCCTTGCCTGTTAGTAACCACTTTGTTTGGCACGGTGTGACCTGTTCCCTTGCTGTCACCTTCTTATAAATAGTTCTACAAGACTTGTTAAACAGCTGTTCTACTGAGCAGAGAGCTATTTTGATTTGTGCATCTGAAAACAAATACTCTTCTGAAGACAACGTACTGCACTTTTTTGCTCTTATGTTGCCATTTTCAGGAATGTGGCTCTGTAGTATTGTTTAAATTTGGGAAATAATTCATTTCAGAAAGAAATTTTCTTTTCAACACAGTCATGATTGCATTGCAAGTTTATCTTAGACTGTCACGTTTTTACATGTATAGCAGCTTTGATCAGAGGTACTGTCAAGGTGCTGAAAGAAAGACTTAAGACAGGTCTTTTGAAGATGCACTGTTGTCAAATTCTTTTTAAAAATCCCATTGTATAATGTTCTTCCTCCAAAGTGCTTTCTTTTTAAGTATGCATTAAAATGAGAAGTGAGACATGAAAATTCTGGCTTTCTTCTCTTTTCTAGATTTCTTACATGATCTCAGCATGGGCCAGAATGTGTAAAATTCTTGGAAAGGAATTTCAGCAGTACCTTCCTGTTGTCATGGGACCTTTAATGAAGACTGCATCCATTAAACCTGAAGTAGCTCTTCTAGACAGTAGGTTTGAGATTATATTTTCCTTGAAAAAAAGACTTAAATGATTTTGTAGCACTTACAGATTATTTTTCCTTCCTTCTGTATAACAGCACAAGATATGGAGAATATGAGTGATGACGATGGTTGGGAATTTGTAAGCATAGGTGATCAGCAAAGTTTTGGAATTAAAACTGCAGGCCTTGAAGAAAAAGCAACTGCATGCCAGATGCTGGTGAGTAATAGAAGAGTTTTGGTGATTTTACTGGTAAGTCGAATCTGAAGCCAGAATCTGTAACAAAAGTATTCTTTGTAGTATCATGTGAGATATCTCTGAGGTTTTTTGGGTGATACTGCTAAGCTTGGGTTTCAGAAGCTTTGTTGTGTGTGGCTTACTTAGTTCAAGATAGTTTTATTTAGTTTGGAGCTTACAATTTTTAAAATGAACAGACAGTTTTCCTTTATTAGCAAAACTTCTAAGGAATATATGTTAAAAAGTAGTTCATTTTTGCAAATACTGCTGTTTTTTTAATTTGGTTTAAGAAATACGTGCATGCACTAAGGAGTGAGAACTCACACGGCTGTCAGGGTTTCTTAAAATACCACAGTGGAGGGGGAAGGTAAATGGATTATTGCATGTTTTTTAAAAAAAACTAGAAAACCTTGCACTTTTAACAATCTTTCTCACCTTTACATAGTTGAAAAATATTAGTATTTTCCTTTAAAGGAGGCATTTCTGTGCTCTGTTTTTTCAGGTTTGCTATGCAAAAGAGCTAAAAGAAGGATTTGTGGAGTACACAGAGCAAGTTGTAAAGCTGATGGTTCCCTTGTTGAAGTTCTATTTCCATGATGATATCCTATTAACAAATTCTACTGTGGAACCAGAAACTTAGCTTGGAAGAATCAAAGTCGTACTTACTGTTTTCCTAAATGAATTGAAAGTGTTAGTGTTAAAATATTCTGTGGCTTTATAGCAGAAACTGTTTCAGAGAATGTTGGTTTACGCATTGTTTTGGGCAATGTATCCCACTTTTCCTTCAGTTTCTTTTTAAATAAGCCATCAGTAGAGAAAGCAATGTCTGTGCCAACAAAGCGAAGGAGAACTTGAACAGCTTTTCTGTCATGGCTTGAAACAAGCTTGAAGCCACTTTTAGAAAGGAAACTGTTTAATTTTCCTATGATTTAATCTGTATCTAATTAAAAAATCAAATGCACCAGACTGCAACAAAAAATCAGTTTTGAGTAGAAAACTAAGAACTTAGTTATGATGGTGGGTGCTGAAATTCTAAGCACTTTGTTGTGATCCATTGCTTTATTTCCTTAATAATGACACGTGTTCGAGTGGCAGCAGCAGAGTCGATGCCCCTCCTCCTCGAATGTGCCAGGGTTCGTGGGCCAGAGTACCTCACGCAGATGTGGCACTTCATGTGTGATGCACTCATCAAAGCCATTGGAACAGAACCAGAGTCAGATGTTCTCTCAGAAATAATGCATTCTTTTGCAAAGGTGACATTCTTCCTTACAAATTTTGTTGTGTTACTGTCCCTAGCTTTTTGCCATTAGAAAGGACGTGTTTGATGTTCGTTTACATGGCTGGAATAAATGCAAGGCTTCCTTTCCATGAAATTTGGTTTGACTTTGAATGTTACAACTGATGGAAAAACTTAGTTGTATTTTTTTGCAAAAGTGTCAAAGTATTAACCTAAAACAGTTGCAAGGTTTGTTCATTTTAACTGCAAGCAATTGAAGTTATGGGCATGAAATGTACAGTGGTGTTATGCCTTATTTGTATAATTGGAGTATTGATTATGTGATGACTGTTCTGTTAGTAGTAGTTCTTCTAGTGATCCCCTAAAGAAGAGCATGTATTAATATTCTTTGTGTGCTTAGATTTATTAAGACTGCTCACGTAACTTAAATCTGAACAACTGATCATTTTATTTCACAAGTGCATCGACGTAATGGGAGATGGATGCCTTAACAATGAACACTTTGAAGAACTTGGGGGAATACTGAAAGGAAAATTAGAAGAGCACTTTAAGAATCAAGAATTAAGACAGGGTAAGTTAACACAAAGTCCTGTTAACATGGGTTGAGGCTGTTCTTTAAAGCAGAATTCCTAATTATTTCTGAACACAGAAAAAAAGCTTAGTTCAGATTTTTTAAATTTGTGTATGTATGTAAGATAGTTCGGCTTTGAAACGACAGAATCCAGGAGTTACATTTGTAAGCTCTGGGAAGATGAAGGTGGCATCATTTGCAGCAATACTGTAGTTTAATCAAAAGTTGACGGACAAAAGTACTTGACAGCGCACGTAACTGATGTTCCTATTTTTGTGGGTTTTTTCATCTGAAGTCTTTGCTCTTTAAACAATGGTAGTTTCTTATTTCTAAGCTCTTTTCATGTCTTTATGGACAAGCTGGTGTGTTTATTTCATATGCTTTTACGCATTCTTAAAATGAGCTCTCTGATAATATTTGTTTTTCTGCAAAAGCTCTTTGAAACTTCTCAAAGACAGAAAATTCCTGTTGCATCTTCAGCTACTGTTTCCTGTTTTCTGCATCTTTTTTCCTTTCATGGGCTTCTTTTGCTCTTGGAGAAAGGTAGTGGTCTAATCTTTTTTTTTTTAATTTAGTGAAAAGACAAGATGAAGACTATGATGAACAAGTTGAAGAGTCATTACAAGATGAAGTAAGTTGATTTGGGGATTTCTTCCACTCATCAAGCACCAAGATGGAAATACATTATACAGTTATGCTGTGCTACTTGGTTAAACTGTAGTGAGGTTCTGTTACTATAGTCCTTCAAAACTTCCAATAAGAAATGAGTCACACTACATGTGTGAATTAGAAAATAGGAAAGGTTTCCTTTTCCAGTATACCAAATTAAGAATTTTGGGATATAGCTTTTTATTTTCTTCACCTTCTTGAACAATTCTTAAATGACTTTGTCACTGATAGATGTTTGACAGCAGACTATTTAAGCTAAGGCCTAGCCCTGCTGACTTGCTTTTTTTTTGAGCCTTATGAGCTAGGTGGCTCTTAAACTTGAGCATACCTCAGATTCCTGGACATCTGGTGTGTCACATCAGGAGCCTACTTCAAAAAGAATAGCCCAAAAATATTATCAAAGACAGTGGGAGAAGTAGCTAGGATAGTATGGTTGCTTAGGAGAGAATACCAAAGTGACTTTTTAGTTTGGGGGTGTTTGTAGAAGAGATACGACGGTTTTATTCAAGCATTATTGGTATGGAGAGAGTAATAAAGAATAATAATAAATTGCTGCTGCTTGTAACATGAGACATAAAGGATGCTCAGTAAATTTAAGACCTAAGAAATTTTTTTTGCCACACAATGCAGATGTGAATCTTGATTACATGAGTTTAACCTGTATGCAGACTCCGGAATGTATTCTAAGAAATCATGCACCCATATGTAAATACTCTCTTAAATAACAGTGCAGATCTGGAGCCTCTTTCCTTTGGGAACATTAGGCCAGCATTCAGAAGGACAGATTTCTGTTGCCTCCTTGCTGCTTGGGATCAGTATAATAACAAAATTCAAGTTCTGTGCCAGGACCCTTTCCTGAATTTTTTCCCTTTCTTATTTGCAATGTTCATTTTTGTAGATGGTGAGTTAGCTGGGTTGTTAATCTTCTGTCTTGTGTGTCACTCTGTACTGATAAAGAAAGAAAATGCAAGCAAACAGCAGTTTCAGAAAAGCTGAATCCATACTTTGCAACAGAGTTGCAAGGCATTTTAAAAATATGTTTCAGTGTTTGCTGATTTTTCTGTAAAGTTTGAACTAAGACTTGTCTGTATTACCCTGTGAAAGGAAGAGTGAGACCAGAATGTCACTTGCCATATGGACAGAATTAACATAGGGTAATCAATAACATTTGTATATATACCTTTGATCCCAGAGTATGTTTATGTAGCCCTTACCTCAAGGCAGCAGAAATAAAAAGAAGTACAGAAATAGTGAAAGTTACTCAAACGATAGTAGGCAGTAACTAAACTGCTGATTTGGTAGAGGGCACAAAGCATAACCAAGCAAATATTCCACTGGTCTAGTGGAAGGTGTCCCTGTCCATGACGGCGAAGTTGGAACCTCACAAACTTTAAGGTCCCTTTCAACACAGACCATTCTGTGATTCTATCATTCTGTAATTAGATGAAGAGTTGAAAAAAATTTTATTTTACAAGAAAAATCATAAACTAACTTTATTCCATTAGTTTATACACCTTAATATTTCATGTGAGTTCCACTGTTAAAAAGATCATTGCTCTTAATGTGAATTGTATCCTTTTCCTTTCAGGATGACAGTGACGTTTATATTTTGACTAAAGTGTCAGACATTTTGCACTCAATATTCAGCAGTTACAAGGAGAAGGTACTGCCATGGTTTGAAAGGTTACTTCCATTAATTGTCAACCTAATTGTAAGTACCTTGCTTTCCTTCAATTTGAATTTGATTTTTTTTTTCTGATGTGTTAATTTGGCCTTCCATGCGGGAATCTTAGAGAACTGGCTGGATAGAATGCAGCAATTCCTGGTTAACGAAATAGGGGCAGTCAAAGAATCATTCCGGATCAAGAATGAAGTTGTTACCTTGTGCTTTTTGAGCAGCTGCACTGCTGTACTACTTACAACTTCTGTTGCAAGACCCAGGGTCATTAACATACACCACTGTTTTGAGAAATTTAATTTCCGTGAGAGTATCCAATGTTCTCTAAAATGGATTTCAAGAGGAGAGCAAAAGAAGTGTTACAGACTTGTAGGGAAAAATTGAGACTGAAATATGTAATGGAGTGTGAAATAGAGGTGTAAAGGATTGGGCCTAAAGTCATTATACTTTCAATTAGCTCAGATAGTCTCCTGGATTTTCTTTTGTTTATTATATTGATGCAAGTGTAACTACAGAAAATTACATTCTTGTAGAGTTCAATTTAATCCTGGAAGACTTTAACAAAAGGACAATTGTTCCTGTGGTTGTTTTATTGATTTAATTATTGGCTGTATAAAAATTTTAAGGTGTGTAAAATGTTACCTGTTTTTGATGCAGTGTCCACATAGGCCGTGGCCAGACCGGCAGTGGGGGCTCTGCATTTTTGATGATATTATAGAGCACTGCAGCCCTGCCTCGTTCAAGTTTGCTGAATACTTCCTGAGGCCAATGCTGGAGTCAGTGTGTGACAACAGCCCAGAGGTTAGGCAGGCAGCTGCCTATGGTGTGGGAGTTATGGCACAATTCGGTGGGGATGGCTACCGTCCCGTTTGCCCAGGTACGTACCTGCATCTGCTAAAACTGCTTGAATGTGTGATTTGCGTGGAAGGAAAAGAAATTGCTGCTTTTTGGTTGATGAGGTCTGTTCCCCTTGTCAGGGAAATAGATTGCCAGTATAGCCTCTGTGGTAGACTAGTGATAGATTGCTAAAGTACCTGAATTCCGTGGGCTTTTATTGTTCTGCTTAGTAGCATTTCTGTCACAGCACTAACTGCTTAGCAAACTTGATTTGCATATCCTTTTTTAAAATACGGTCTGACATGTAAGTGTTAATTTCATGAAAACCAGCTTTCTGATACCCACCTGCTTTTTATTAATACTGACAGAGTTACATATGAATGCAAAACCCTTTGGATGTCTGGAAAAGTTATATAAGTGACCAGTATTAAGGAATAGCCTAGAACACAACTAATGTGGTTCTCTGCTTTCCTGTTATATAAAAAGGAGCCATGACTTCTATGAAGAAATTAAAGGAGTGTGATAATACTTATAAGAAATTTTGTCTGCTTTCTTTCTGAATGTCTTGAGTTTCTCTAAAACTTCTAATTCATTTTGCATTTAAAGAAATTATTGTCTACTTGCACCAAAGTTAATTTTGTGCACTAAGTAGCATCCCTTATCAGAGGTCTTTTCCTTTTCTTAAGAAAATATTTAGTCAACTAAATACATATTTCAGATATGTATTTCACATGAATCTTAAAAGTCAAATTACATAATGTAAGAAAATATGAATCATCTAATGGATATAAATTAGGACTTTAACACAAATCTTCCCTACATCAATCAGGATTGTAATTTTCATTGTTAATGTAAATGTAACAGTTACGTGGTAACAATGAGGATGAGATGTCTTTAAAAAAGAAAATTAAGAAATCGGGGTGAGAAATCTTCCAATGGAACATTAGGAGCATTAAAATTTAGAATTGTCTAGGTAATTCTGATTTTGAAACTTTTGGGGCTTTTTAGCATCTGTTGAAGTCTAATTTTATTTTTCATTCATTAGACTTTGCCTTATGACACTTAAACTTTGTAACATCTTTGATCCTTTTCTTTGTATTTGGACAAATAATCCCTGATTAAACCCAGACACTTGGCTTCTTTTTGCGTTGAATTTTAGATAAAATAACCTTTTTACTTTAAAGCATACATTTTGTTAGCAGGCAGCTCAAAAGTATTTGAAATACTTTTGTACATACGTGAAAGTTTTGTGATGCATTTTAATAGATGAAGATGTGCTTTGATTAGAAACAAAGTAAATCCATGGCATGAGAAGTTTTCTACCCCATAGGTATTGCTGTCTTCTCTGAAAAACATCATATTTGTAGCTTTTGTTTATAATTTAATTTCTTTACTGATTGGTGTATAGGCTTGGCTTATTGTTCTATTGCAAGTTTGTAGCAGTATGTAAACACTGTTCCGAAAAAGCAAATGTATTAATGTGAACATTTTTGACAGTCAGATGAAGAAATCCAGGAATATAGGGAGAACTTGTAAATGGCACATGAGCTACATTATGATGAAACTAAAAACACAATTAGTAAAGAGCAAAGAAATAAAATGGAAGGAAAAACTACAGCAAATCAAGTAACTTTCTAAATGGGGTTACAAGGTTACAATTGATGCGACCATCAACATTGCTTTGGTTTCTTATGTTGGTGAAAGAATATAATCAGCTGTTCTTTGTGAAAATTGTATTAATTAACGTCATAGGTTTCTTCCTAAATCACATCAGTGGCCTCAAAACTTCTGGTGGATGAGTCAGTCCTTGGAAAAACTTGTTATATTATAGAAAATGGTCTTTCATAGTCAAAAAGGTTTTTTAAGGATTATGTAACTCAACACCTATGTGAGAATGAGTCCATTTTATAGACAGGAAGCAAACTTGCCTGCTCAGCTGAAGGGAGAAAATTATGCTGATTCATTTTGATGCCCTCCTAATTTCATGGCTGCAAGGACACACATTGCTGCAGAGTCATCCATTAGGATTAAGGAGTGAAGAAACACAGATGAGTTTTAGCTTCAGCAGTCATGAAAAGATGAGGTATAAAATGAAGACTCAGTTTTCCTGGACATTGTAGACATTTAAACAAATTCTGCTTTGCAGAATAGTCCAGCGTCATTATCCTGCATTTGATACACAAACTAGTAGATTTGATGACCAGTGTTTCTGCAGTTCTGTAGCGTTTATCAGCCCCATAAAAGTATCCTTGTCTATCTTAGGATTAATGCTGTTTTTCCATAGCTGCTGAATTCTTAAAAAATGTAATTCAGTGGAGTTAATATAGCAAGTATTATTGTGTATTCTTTAACTGCAAAGCTGCTACTTACTCATCAAAATGCAGTAGTGTGAGATCTCGCTCTTCCTCAGTAATTGGAGTTACTCTGAAGTGTGCTTTCTGCACAACTCCACAACCTGTTTTCTATGCTGATACAGAATTTCACAGCTTTAGCATTTCATTTTTAGCAGAGGAACACAAGGACAATTGTTCCTGCATGTGTGTAGGGTACTCTGAAGTCTGCATGGACTCTCGTAACTAAAAATGTGGCATTAATGTTCATTTAGAAGTTCCACATGACTATTAAAAAATACAATTGCTATTAACCAAGAAAATTGGTGTTTTTCCTTCATTGAAAGGCATTCCCTTTCCTTGATGTTTAGGATCTAAAGCATGCCAGGTTGATTTATCATATGAGATTACTCCTATGAGCTTTTTCTAGGGCACCTTTTGGTTGTGGGAGGTGTGTATGTGCACATACATACACATTTTTATATGTATGTGCACACAAGCAATAGATGTACACTGGGCATACATGATAGGCATGCACTGCATTTCCCATTATTGTGAATGTCACCATATCCATGCTTTTCCTCATCCTGTGTTTATAGAGCCTGTTAGATTAAAAAAGTAATGCTATGTTTGTACTTATAAATTACACACAATCTTGTATATTTTAGATTGCATAATTCCAATTGAGAGACAAGGGAAGATTTTTTCTTCTAAACTTCTGAAGCAAATCCAGACTTTTGCAGTAGCTGTTTCCTTGTGTTTCCTTGCAGAGTTTTAATTATCTGTTTAGTTTTCATATGATAATTATTGAGCAGAAAAGAACCTAGAAGTAACAGAACATTGGAATGACTGGATTTTGGTACTTGGGACACAAAAAATACTGGGTTTAATGTGTGGTTGTTTCATCTAGAATTTATCATGTTAATAAAATATAATTTCATTATGCATTAAACTTTATTCTTGTCTTGTTTAACAATTAGAGGCGCTTCCATTGCTCGTCAGAGTCATTCAGTCACCAGATGCCAAAACCAAAGAGAATGTCAATGCAACAGAAAACTGCATTTCAGCTGTAGGAAAGATAATGAAGTTTAAACCTGACTGTGTAAATGTTGAAGAAGTCCTGCCACACTGGTTATCATGGCTTCCACTTCATGAAGACAAAGAAGAAGCTGTTCATACTTTCAATTATCTGTGTGACTTACTTGAGAGGTAAGGCAAGTCTTCACACTAATGCAGAAAGTAATCCTGTTTGCAGGTTCTTTCGTTTCACTCTTTTTCCAAAACTGAGAAACTGGATACTCTGCTTACACATCAGCACTAATAACTAATTGGGTCTTTTTACATAAAAGCAGCATACATGCTCTTGCAGCCTTCTTTTTGTAACCTTTTAAAGTAGTTTTACACCTTTTTGCTTTCCAAAAGCTAGAGTATCAACGAAGTGTAAAGTAAAGAAATAATACAGACAAATTCATGGTACAGCGTTATTTCCCTTATTAAGTTTGCAATAATTATTTTGTTTACTGTTGAAAGAATCTTGTCCCACAGCTTGTTTAGGTTTGTGCTCCCTCCCACAGGTCAATGGATTAAAAAAAAAGATGATTATTCTAGTGTGGGTGCAAGTTGTACTTCGTAATTGAATGAAAGAGTGTCGGCTTCTGAGGCGTGTAGTAGCACTGGATTATATCTTGCTAGCATATATCAGGATATAATCTTGGTGGATTATATCTGGCCGGCACTGGATTATATTTTAGGAGAAAAATATAAAGGAAGTAACTTAGATTTCCTACAGTCTTTTCTACTTTGCAAATATCTTGTATCTCTTGGTGCTTTATTAAGGCAAAGTCTCAAAATGGGTGGTGGCAACTGAGTTCCCTGGACTGATAATAAAACAGTTGTGTAGAGACAGCATAATAATGCTGACAGGTGTGCATGTACACAGGTATATAGAAATGGGGAATTACAGTAGTAGCTGGTACTTTTATACCCAGTCAATCCTACCTTCACAGCCTCTGTGTTCCAGCAGTGGTAGGTGTCAGGGCTGGAAGGTAAATAACGTTTCCCACACAGATTCCTGGTTGCTAATACTCCTCTACTGCGATGTTTGGCTGGGAAAGAGGGAGCAGACCTGCTTGCTTGCTGTGTCAGTGAGAGTGCTGGCAGAGAGCTGAAGTTACTGACACTCCTGACACCAGTAACACAACTTCCTCCTCCCCCTTGAAGCACGGACAAACAGAGGAGAAGAGAGGAATAAGCCTTTTTAGGCAGGGTATTTCTGCCACACTGTTTACAGTTCTGTCTACATGGAACTCAGCTGTTCTGTAAAGTTCAGAACTTCTTCCGGATAAAGTTTAGGCTGATTAAAGAATCAGTTGGTTAAATATTAACATTCTGTCAGCAAGCAAAAAAGCTCTGTGTATTTACTCAGCTGTGTGAAACTTACACATAAATAAACACCTTTAGAATAATGTCATTCAAAATCACCCTACTTATATGTAAAGTGCTTGCATTAATTATTTTTAGTTAAGCATTAATTTATTTGTAATATATGTATATTTTTTGATTGTAACAGCAATAACCCAATTGTCCTCGGTCCCAACAACTCCAACCTTCCCAGAATACTTGGTATAATTGCGGATGGTGAAATTCATGAAGCTATCAAACATGAAGATCCATGTACCAAGCGACTGGCTAATGTTGTTCGCCAAGTGCAGGTAAATAAATGCTTGTGAGGTGTACAGGGAACATTTAGAATCTATTTGCAGAACTAATGAAACTGTTAAACCAGTTTGGAGAGCCTTGTCTCCTTAGAGAATAATGCTTCAACTAGTGATCTTGGAGATCCTTGGACATTCCTGGAATGATTCATGATAAAACTCTGCACTTGAATAAAGCTTATTAATTAAAAAAAATTGTAGTTATGTGCAGCTGGGTGGTTAACATGCAAGCTAGTGCTAGTTTTTGTGAATTTTTTCCTCTGGAGAGAAATCTTCATGTCTTTTTATCAGTGAACTGTACT
>WEIV01000329.1:19171-34503 GCA_013390005.1 Calyptomena viridis | reverse complement strand
GTGCGAGGGCAGCGCGCTTCCCTCCCGCCTCGGTCCAGGGTGGCTGGGCGCGACGGGACGGCCTCCTGCTCTGCCGGCCAGTGCCACCACCCCGGGTTCCCTGAGTGGCTGCAGCGGCTGCGGCCGCCCGATGCTCCCTCCCACTTCATAACCAGGGGTGCGCAGGGGTGGCTCCAGCCTGGTTCCCTCGGCGTCTCTGCCACCACCTCGCCCGTGCCCGAGCTGCTCTTTCAAAGAAGAGCAGGGGGTTGCCTGCTCTTCGTTATGATCAGCCTTTGCCAGCCGGGGAACCACTGGGAAAAGTTTAGAGTAAACTGCAGTTTATTTTCAGAACGGGAGACTCATGTGTAGTAGGCCTTAGCTTTTGTGATACGGCTGCTTTATCTCTTTTTAAAGTAGGCGTAAACTCTATGAAGTTTATTTGAAGTTGCCGGATTTGTTTGATAGCTGGCATGAAATTACTGTGTAGCGCATCTTTTCCGGTCACGGCCTTCTTACCTATGTTCCCTTCAAGTAGATCTGTCCCTGGAGAGTGGAAAGGTGATGGCTCTAAAGGAACAGTATCGCTCAGTGTGCTGTTACTGGTATACTCCAGATACTTTGACTCCTGCTCCATGTATTGCCTCCAATGCACAGCAAGTAGCGGATGTTGGAATCAAGCCAACAAAAATAAAATTCTAAAGGAGGCCAGTTAAGAAAAGCCCCGAAAGTTCTTTTTAATTAAGACATCTCCTTCCCCTACTTATGAATGTTTGTGCAAGAATTGTGATACCTAGCTAACTAGTAGATCTGAGCCTTTTAGTAATGGTCCTGCATACCAAACAGATACGGAATCCTCTCAGTTATGCCTCACGTATCCGACCTGCCCGGGTCCCAAAACTCGGGACAGGCTGACCGGACGGGATGGGGAGCTGTGTGTGCTGTACTCGATGCGTTGCACCCTGGGGCTTGTGGTTACCCTGACGTGCACATGAAGTGAGCGCGGGGCTGTTAGTGAAGCCAGGTGAAAACTGTGCTTCTCTCTTTGCCCTAGCCTCCAATGTCTGGTGCTTAGCAAAGGGGAACAGCTTTGTGGCTTAGGGATCCTGCCTCATGTTTTTGCTTTCTAATTTAGATCTTCGTTCTTTTAGGTATGGTTTTGCTCAAGGATTCAGTAGAGTCTCTTTCCTTTACAAATGGCAAAGATGAGGGGTTATATGTAATACACTGAATCACGATGGCTATTTTTGAAAGCTTAGATGTGGCTGTATCAGTCCAAACACAATGTAAATTCTTTTATCCTTTCAGACTTAAGTTCAAATCTGGAACTGTGGATCCCTGTGGAAGGGATAGTTGGCAGTAGAGCCAACTTGTCAACATCAAGGGAAGGGGTTAGAAAACTGTATTTCTCAGCTTGTTTTTTTGCACAATCTTGTGTACAATCAATGAAATTATTGTTTGTTTCTTCTGCACTCTTATTTTTTTTTAACAAAACAAACTCGGAAAGTGGGCAGAATGTTTAGGAAACAGTAACATTTAACAAAATGTCAAAAGTTAGTGTGAGACTGAATGCATAATATCCAAGCCTGACTTTTATTTAATGGCTGGACTTCAAATTGGATTTTTTCCTTTTCTTTTTTTCCCCTCAGGTTGACACAGTTCATTAGTCATTTTATGATCAATATCTTAAAGCATACTACTTGTAACCAAACTTTTTGAAAGAAAATTGTGAAAGATAAATGACCTAAGGGGAAACACCACTTAAATGTGATGGTTTGAAAAAAGAAAAGAGAGACACTTGCTCTAGGAGATGTATTTCTGCATTAAAATTCAAATAGAGAATTCTAAATTTATAGAGCTATTCAGTAAATTTTTCCTGCTGATTTTTAGATTAATTTGACTTAGGAAAAAATCCAAACTTCCTCTTAAAAAATTCATATCTCATGATAACTAACAGCTCTTTTGAAAAAATACAAAAAAATGTTGACGCTGATGAATAGAAGGTTGCCAGTTCTGGCAGCTTTTTAGATAATGTATCCTTCATAACAGAGCTATGCAAAAGAAATGCTTCTCTGGTTTGAAATATCCTTGCATGAAGTCTTTGAGTTGCTCTTGGGCACATATTTCTTAAGTGGATTTGTGTGGTGACTCCCTAACTGGGATCTGCTACGACATGAAGCTGGGGAAGGTGGCCCACAGCACCATATTGTTTTCATAGTGTTTACAGTGACAAGATGGTTGTTGGGCAGAGACACTTCAGGGCTGACAGTGGGCTAAAGAGTCACGTACACATTGACAGCTGTGTGTGTCCTCTCAGATTTTGCAAGGTGGAAAGATGTGCAGAGGACAATGTTGCCTGTACTCTGGTTGTTAATGGTTGTCTGTCCCTTTTTCCTGATAATGGAATTTGAAGTGCAGGTCAGTGCTCTGACCTTGTCCTCTGCTCTGCTTCATTTGGGGGAATGCAGATCTGCACCTTGCTGACTGCAGTGGGGATGCTTATCCAGAACTTCAGTGGAATTGATTCAACTCGTCATTTTAAGCTTACATTCATATTTAGGAAGTATTTTTTGCAATTGTAGGACTGGGTTGCAAAACCAGATTATATACATAAATGAAGCTCTAGTGGATGTTTTCAGCAGTTAAACCTCTGTATTACTAATCTTGGTTAAACTCCAGTCCCGAATTAATGTATTAGCACTGTACTTTTCGTACTGTGCTGTTAACTATAGGGACTAAACTTGCTGGGTTTGGTTTCTGGTTTGATTTCCCACCCCTCACTGTTTTTTCATGGTGCTTGTCTATGCCAATGTCCTTATTTTATATTGTGTTTTTTAGGAAAGCATGCTAAAAATGCTGTTTATTGAATTTGAGTCTACCAACTTGTCCTGCTTTTTCTGTTTCTTCTTTTAGAAATTGGCATGTTTATCTTAAAAGGCCCTTTCCAGGCTCAGTTTCATGACACTGAAAGGTTGCAGTTTGTGTATTTTCTTTCTTCCCTTTTTTTTTTTTTTTTGTGGTGTACTTTTCTCACTGGCTGAGTAGATGGTGAAGTTTCTAGTTTACAGATGGACTGCTGAATTAAGGAGAGTGAAGGGGCAGCTTGTTTTTTTGGTTGTAAAGGCACAGCAGACTGATTAGAGGGGTATAAAAGGTCATCAGGCTCAAGTCAGCTTTGAATTTGAGCAAAACGTCAGTAAATTTGGCCTGCAGAAATGTAGACAAATCAGACAATTAGGTCAGTCTTTATCGGTTTTGGGCACTATCTTGTTTGTTATCAGTTGCAGCATGCTGAGCTCTCTGGCCTTGTCTGTGATGAAGTAGACTTGACTAAATGTTATGAGAAATTAAAACATGATATGCCTTTTGGGGTATTTGAGAAGCAGGGTATACGACTACATTTTTTCATTCTGGAAATGTAAATGGGGAAACTGTTCTTCATGTCTGGTTGTCAAAAAGGACATAAAGAAAAAAGGAAGGTGTCTCTGTTAGCTGGTACTCAAATAAAACAAAGCCTTGTTGGTGAAGTTCAGGAAGGTGCTGAAGTTCTGTTTTTTGTTGATCTCGGGACGGGGGGAGAACTGATTTTTGTAATGTACCCTTCAGTGTCATGCAATGAAGTCTGTACAGTAAAATCTGGTTTTGTGTCACTGTTTGAAACGGAGGAAAGAACTTTCTCAAACTATGAAGTCTGGATGCTGAGGTTTACAGAAGATTTCTGTACAATATACATTTGTTATTAGGCATGAGGAGTACTGGGGGGAGTTGTGTGGTATTTTAGTATAAGGTAGGGGGATGGTGTTTCCAGACAATGTTTTCTTTCCCAGGTTATAAATCGGGTGTAGTGCTAAAGTCCACTGAAAGGTGGGAAGCTGTGTCTCTGAGACATTGTTTCTGCTTCTGTACTGGTGGTGCCTTGCCTATGCACCTCAGTGCTGCTTGTCATTAAAATCCAAATGCCAAAATAGGCCCACATTTTTTGGCTACCTTGGCATCAGTGCTGGAGATTGCTGACCTATGGTACAAGATTTATTAAATGGGTAGCAATGTTAACAATGATTTCAATCCTCATTTCATTCCAAATATGCTGACTGGGGGGGGTGACAAAGTAGTAATTTGGACCTTGCAGGGCAACTGAATTTGCCATAATGGAAGTATGTTAAGAAATTATTACATTCCTGTTTGACATGATTCTGCTGTCTTGTAAGGCTCTCTAAATTGCTGTTTCCAGTTCTTTCCCTTGTTGAGTGTGTTAACAGAGAAGTGAAAAGATAAGTTGTGCAATGAAAGGGGACCTTCCCCTCCTCTAGGTATAGGTCTCCCGAAAGCATCTATTTCTACAATACACAAAATATTATAGAAATTCTGCAGTGGGAGATGTCACATGGACTATTTTAACTGAGGAAAAGCTGTGACTTTCTGATCAGAGGTACTAGTATCAAGCCATCCCTAGAAATTACTGTGTTTGAGTGCAGAGACTATGCTCTGTATGCATAGGGAATATGGGATTGCTGCCTCAGGGACAAGCTACCTGGGTACCTGCACTGTCTTACACAAAATATTGCTAGGGGAAAACACACATTTTTATAGGTCAAAAGATGACTAACTAGTAAACTGGAAAACCTAGCAGTGAAGGAGAGCATTGGTGTTGGATGCTTCCTTCTCTGGTCTGGGGCTGCTGCTTCTGCAGGCCACTACTGGCCGCTCTGCATTTTTCACACCTGACTACTTGCTGGACCAGTAGTTTGATCACTGGTCACTAATAATACTGATGACTGCATCTCCTTAATCAAGGGCCTTTATTTTCAGTCACCTGCACCACAGGCATAGGTCAAGATGACATTTGCAAATGTATTCACATAGAAAGTATGGCACAAAGGGTCTAACTGCTCAATAGCCTGTGTGCATTTGATTGGCTCTTTCTGCTTTGCATTGGGCATTTTTTGGTTGGTTACACTCTCTCAAATAGTCTATTTCTGTGCCTGAATGAGATGCAGATGTTATATGTTCACTCTCTCAATCTCTAAGTGTTATTTTTGGACATGTGTCAGCCTCCATCTCCGTGGTGAACAGTACCAAAGGTGTTCCATGAGGACCTTTGCTAGCCCAACAGTGGAGCACTGACAGGCTGCTCATTAGTCTTTTATGTCTCTCCTTATCAGTTTTACTGTGAAACTCCCTATCACTTTGGTTGCACTTTAGAATAATTAGGCTTCCTGTTCAGCAGGTTTGTGTGGCATTGATTTTGTCCTGAAAGTTCAGGGGAGGGGAAGGATACTATTAAATTATGTAAAATAGCAAATATGTCTTCCATAGTTGCCTTTTTTCATTATGAGGTGGATTTAAACCATAGTCTTGCACAAAGAGAGGAGGGAATGCCAAGCAGCTTTTCATGCTGTTTATAAAGGAGGTGTTTTCCCCTTGCATTAACAAATAAGTAGAAATAAACATCTAAGAGGAAAAGAGGATCTGATGATACCACTATTCAGTTGGAACAGGAATTCACATCATTCAGAGACTCTGGGAAAATGGCAGGCATCAGACAGACTTGTAGCATTTCCCTGGCTACCCTGGTCTTCCTATGATTACGGAAAGGGAGGATGTGATTGTTGTTTGGGGGTTAAGGTTTTTTTTTTTTTTGTCCTTTTCTCTCATTTCTCAAATTATTCTGGAGCGTGCTGCCACCTGTGGCTTACCATCAAAATGAATGTGAATTGATTTGGTTTTATTTTGTTAATTTTCTGCAGTCTTATGATTGCAATAACGGTGATTACAACTGAGAAGTCTCTGGCCAGCTCTTGCTGTGACATGTAATAGCAGTGTCTTTTCTAGATTAAGGAAAAGTATGATTTGTTCAGTTTGTCCTGCCTGAGGTTATTTTCTCAAACATCCAGGCTAAAAAGGAAGGTAAAGCTCCTGTAAAAGTAAGAATCTGCAGAAGTTGTGTTTTTTCTCTCAGGAGTTTCCTGTTTTGTAGGGAGTGGTTAAGTATCCAGACCCTTAACAGTATGAAAAATATTAAAGGGAGAATGGGTAGTGGGGATTCAGTTGCTGTACCTTTTAGAAAATTAAGAATATATATAATTTTATGTACCAAATCAATGCATTATAGAAGTTATGAATTCACATAAATTCAGTTTAATGTTAGCCTCCCTGACTAATTTTCGTTCTTCTTTTATTTTGAGACCCTCTCTTATCCTTGTGGAAATTCCTCCTGAAAAAATCTCTGGTTTACATTGTATTTGTGAGACCTGAAACCCTTATGTTTTCCTTTAAGCATTAAATACTCAATGATGCTTTTTAAACAGATGCATCAGTGTGTGCATATGGGAAAATCAGCTCTATGGTTATGCCATTGTGACCTGTGTTGTTCGTTAGCCATTTTTTACAGCTTAGCTGAATTAATTGGTGTAATG
Source organism: Calyptomena viridis (assembly GCA_013390005.1). Classification (NCBI taxonomy): domain Eukaryota; kingdom Metazoa; phylum Chordata; class Aves; order Passeriformes; family Eurylaimidae; genus Calyptomena; species Calyptomena viridis. The sequence continues at coordinate 28,108 of WEIV01000329.1, read as the reverse complement.
TGGCAAATAAAATTGTTTACTGTTTTGGTACAGTGCCACTTTTTCCCTTGTGTGGCCTTGGAAAAGTCGAGCATAGTTTTCAGTACTATGATGAAAGATAAAATACTAGAAACCATGAAAAGAAACATAAAATAAGAAAAAAAGAAAGGATACCTAAAGTATCCTAAAGTCAATAAATACTGAAACTGAAGCCAGCGGAAAATGCCCTCAAAGTGCCTCAATAGCAAATAAATAAATAAAACAAAGACAAAGCAGGTAGTGTGATAGTATTGCAGTGGAGGGAAGGGCAAGTAAGACTATTTGAATGTACAAAAAGGTTTTAAAAGGCATTCCAATTAAGTGCTGCTCACAGCTCTGCTTTTACTAGTAGTATTTGAATTTTGATGTAAGTCACAAATGTCACAATTCCAAGAGTATAGGATCCATTTGCCTAAAACATACAAGTTGGTAGCAAACCTCTAAGAGAAGAATTTCTAAATAGGCCTGTGAGAGAGGAGAGGCTGTTGGTGGTAACTTTACGGAACAGATTTTTCTACTCAATATTTTTTTTCATATTATTTACAATTAAGTCTTGAATGATAGTGCTGTGTTTTTGTTTCTGACCGCTCTGTCTGTACCTCTATAAACTGTTGGGCAACTTCACCCATGCTAGACAAACAGCGAAGCTTAGTTAAAAAATAAGTGGTAGATAGAGGAGAGACTGAAATCACTGCAGCTGTTGCTGGAAGTCTTCTGCGTTGCCTGTCAGCTGCCCCATCAGCACGTGTGTTGTGTGTTGGCTGGGTAGTCACACAGGTACTGCTCAAAGCAAATGCAGCCTCACGCCATCTAATTAGCAGTGAGTAAATAGGAGAGGGTCAGGAGAGGGGTCAGGAAGGCTGGCAGGACAGGAGGTGTGTGGTGGAGCGAGACATGCAGCAGCTGGCTTTTCCTTCTTCGGGGGTTGAGAAAAGAGTATCAGTTGGGTGGAAACCAATTTTTATTAGCTCTGTTGGTCATCAGACATGAGTACGTTTACACAGTGGCTCTTAGAGGAGAGGCAATAAATGTAGTACTAATGAAGCCTGTCCAGAAAAGGCAATCTTTATCAAAAACCTTGCCCGTATTGACACCAAGTGCAATTCCCCAAAGCTGTCTGGAGATGCTTCCTATAGCCATGAAGTAGTGTGCCTTTATCCAATGAAGTACCAAAGTGATAGTGCAAAAGCAGGATATCTGCATGATTTTTAACTCCAGTTGTCCAGCTTTTGAAATGCAAATCAAGTACTAATTCAAATTCAGAACCAATATTATCCATTAAGCAATACCCTGAACACAACTATTTCTCCCGTCATTTTGTGTGCAGTGGCTGAACACTGAGGCACCAGAGAAATCACTGGAGCAGTTTCTAATTGTGATAAGGCTTCAAGGATCGTTTGAACAATGGACAAGCAAACAACACTTGATGGTAGCTCTTCTGCTTGAGAAAACCCTACATAGTGAAGCCAATCCTGTCTTCCTGAATGAAGAGGAGGTACATGATGGAGCTGAGCTAGGGACTTGACTAGTAGCAGCATGTTGCAAGCGTTTGACTGAAAAATTAAGTTGCCATTGGGATGGAGTAGAGTGTATGTATGTTTTTCTACATGTGATGAGAGGAGGGAGGTTTTTTTTTTTTCTGGAACCAAGATGTAGACTTTTCATTTTGTCTGCTTTAAAAAAACATAACAAACTCAACAGTCTATATATTCAAGAAAATTTAGACATGTATGTGAAAGCATTAAAACTGAAGGCAGTATTGTTGTTCTAAATCCAGTATTTACTAGGGTTGCTTTGACTCTTAAATCAGTTGGAGAAATTTCTTTGGACAGTACATGTATCAAATTTTCATTCAGAGTTCTTTTCCTTAAAAGAGAGAATAATGTTTAAAAATATGTGTGTTATGTTATGATTTAAAATATTTAAAGCAGAAAATGTAATGAGAACAGCTAATACACAGCCAAAGAATAACCCATTTAAAACTGAAGTAGTTACCTGTAAAGATGATGAGCTATTTGGGTGTGTATCACAATAGATGGATGTAGACTAACAGAATTGCATTTTTCCCTTCCTGTATCACATAAAGAAAATAACAAGGACAGTTAGGTATTCTCCTTCATCTTTGTATTCAAATTTTATGCAGGATCACTGTGATACAAGGGTATTTATAGCTGCAGGGTTAGATGATGTCTGTCCTTCAAAAAAGTTTAATTCTGGTGTAAATAGAATTCAATAGAAAAAAATCCTGAAGAAAAAGTACAATACAGACTTTTCTGCCTGCTTTTGTCAAAACAAAATGCCTCCTCCAACCTGAACAAAGATCTTTCCACTTAAAAGCACCCCAGGACTGGAACTGAGGCTTGGATAGTGCTGTGAAGGAAAAATGGTAGCTATACATCTAAAAAATGTCTACAGAAAAATGTAAAATGTGTCTATGAGTTTTAAAGCCTTGTATCTCTGGCAATTTTGGGCTAACCTCAGAGAAGAAAGAATTTCAGAAAAAGATGATCTGAGAACTGTTCCAGCTTGGCAAGGAAAATGAGATTTGGAAAGTGGAAGAGAAAATTAATCAGAATAATAGGTCTGGCTCTTACAAGGAGATGGAGTCTAATGGAATTAATATCTGAAAATTAATTATAAACCCAATGTAATGATATATATATATATATCAGGACCAAAGATGATGTTTTAAAATCTGCAACTCCTGAATTTTTCTGCAGAGGAGTTCCCAAGAGTGGAATAAGAATATCTGCTTTTGTTTTCTCATAGAATATTTGAATTGCAGTAAGCAAACCCATTTCACTCGTGTGTGTTTCCTGTTGCCATCAAGTGACAGACCTGGAATGGCTGACATGCCCGAGAGCTGAAATTCTGAAGTTCTTTTGGTAATGTCTGACTTTTGTGAAATAAAATATGTTACAGCAATTTTTAATTTGTATGCATGTATGTTAACCAATGAGTGAATTTATTCTAAGTATTAGCTTACTTGCTTATGGAAAATCTTGGAATAGCCTATTTTTTTACATTAGACTTCCAGGTTAAATTTAATTGGAATTTTGTTATGAGGACAAGCTAGTCTGGTTACCTTTGAATATGTTTGAGAAGAGTTTCATACCTCCTTCTTTGGTATTCCTCCAGTAAGGCCTAATCCTTTTTTATCTATAAAGTTTAAAGCTTGAGGGAACAATAAAGGCTCAAATCAATTGGAAGTAATTGCAACTAGATCATCAGCATAGTTTGGTTTAATTTACAGTGTTTAGTTAGTGCTCTCCTGTTGAGGAATTTTAATCAAATTGTTTGTGCTGTAGAGGACTTGGAGGAGTAGCAGTGGTCCAGGTGCTTGATTGAGGACTCTGCGATATATATATAGATGTTTGTGTGTGTGTATATATACATATATATATATGTAGTTCTGTGTCAGAGAAACAACGATTTGAATATCTGGTGCAGTGGCTGGATTGGTTCCTTTGTAACTGACTGTAGGGCCACGGGTCCCACTTGGCTTTGCTGCTTTTGGTGGGGCCACTCTTATCCTCCATCAATGCTCTTGAAGAGATGGGAGCTCTGCTTTTAAATTAAAAGTCACACAACAACACAGGCGAAATGAGTACTTTGAATACAATGAGTGCAACTGAGCATGTTAATAGCGTGTCCTTGCTATTTTGGAATAGACAGAATATCCTCTAGAAGCTCCTGGCTCAGTGCTTGTTGTTTGTACTGCTTGCTGAAGTGTGCTGTGTTGCAGTGCTCACCTGCCTGCGGTGGTGCCTGCTGCAATATTACACTGGGCAGGGCAGAATCCTTAACCCTCCAGCATGAGACTGTGTGTGCTATGGGGCACCTTCAGACTGTTTTCTTCAGGGAATAACATTTGATGGGGACAGCTGAAAAGCAAAAGTCTTGACCTTTTGAGCACATGAAACGTCATGGGGGATTATCCTTAACCAATATGCAATTAACTCACGTTAGAGGGAAAAACAGTAACCTCTTTCTTTGTGCTGGTTTCATCAAGTTTTTATTTCCCTTTTCCCCCTCCTTGAAATTCCCATTGCATAGACTCTTAGTGTTTTAGCAGTATGTATGGGGTTTTTTTCCTGATTCATTAATAAGGCTGTATTTCTTTCAGGGTAAAAGAAAAATATGAAGTTATTCGAGTCTCTGTGATTCTGTTTCTGCACTTCGTGTGTGCTGCTGTTGGCAGTCTGGGAAGAACCATTCCTCTTGTCTTAGTTTTAACTACAGTTTATTAAAAAATCCCCAACCAAAACCAATAATACTGTCACTGTTGCAAGTCTGATTAGGGACATGTGTTTGATTACTAGAAATTAATGAATCTATGGCTTTTCTTCTAGAAATCAAGAGCAAAGAGTCTGCAATATAATTCATTTCTTTAATGAAGATGGGATCTTACTGATACTACTTTTATCAGGTTTTCAGGTAGTAAGGACTATTTGATATTTCCCAAACCTGTCTGTATTAATTATTTGTTCATATTTACTTGGTTTTCCTTCTTGTGCAGTTACTATCTGTGACAGCATTGTATTGTATTTATCCATAATGTTTGTATTCATCTCTTTGATTGATAAGATAAATGTGATGGAAGGACACACTGTTGTGGTTTTTTTAAAAGTTTCAGTAAGCTTTTAGCCACAACTGTTTCTGGCATAGAGTCCTGGAACTTGTTAGCCATTCATTTATATCTTCAACAAAAGTGTAAGTATGTAAGCTTTGAGTAATATTCTTTTTCCATTAGTCCTACAGCTTTCTTAGCAGTAAGGAAGGAATGCGCATCTTTGAAGGCTCATCTGGCATTTTGATGGCTCAATAAAACTTCAGTTTCTTTGGCATGAAGCCTTTAAATACCGCAACAGATCTTGTATATGATTGATGTGATTTAGACTGCAATTGGCAAGCCCAGTTTTGGACAGTTATCTTAATGGATTTTTTAAAGGCTTTTTTCTTCCCTGTGGTTGAATACAGTCAATTTAAGATTTTCTTTGTGATCACCAGAAGAATCAAATTTAAAATTTTTTAAAAGTCTGTCCTTTATTGTGTAAGTTCTACATACACTCTGTTCTGCACTGATTTTGAGACAGTTATCAACTATTAAGAGAATCTGACTATTAATGACCCTGATTTATTTAGTTAGTTATTTTATTCAGTCATTTTTTCCACAATGAGAAATAATATCTTTTTTCCTCCAATGGGTTTAAAAGTCAGTATGTTTTTCTGTCATTTAACATATTAGACACTTTGATCAGTAAACACCTTTTACTCTGTAATGGACAGGTCCTTACATTCTGAATGATAATTACTCTTGAGATTACTTGCTTAAATTTGTCCAATGATTTGTAGGATGAGTTTCCTGTTGTTTTCATTGTCTGCAGAGCTGTATTTTTGGTGATTGACTAAAGGACAAGTTTTAGGTAACTACAGGCTTGTTAGTAAGAATCCTGGCAATTGCCTTTCCTGTATTCATAATCTGATTCAAGGGTGTTCCCTATAAGGACTGAAGTTTTTGTTCAGGCTTCTTGCAGATGTCTTAAATACCACTGCTTCCATTAAAAGGAAAAGAAATGTCTACTTCATAGTTTAAGATCTTACTGTTGGGGATTTTTCCTACTGGTAAACTGGCCTATGTAAAACTACTGTAGTTCTTCCTAAATCATTAAACTTCCCACTCAACTTGCAGACCACATCCCTTACATGCTCCTACACTTCATTATTCTGCAGACAGTTTATTATTCCCTTGCTGCTCAGCTGTGACAGTCTCCTCAGTTCTCTGGGAAACTTATGTTCTGCTCTGTGTTGTCCAGTTCTAGTACAGAGAGCTGTTACCTGTGGACAGAGCACTTCAGGAGGACTCCCTGTGTAGGGGTTTGTCTTCATGGCAGGTGGCTTTCCAGAAAGATCATGTGTAACCTAATTACTGGACCACTGACAGTAGATTTGTTAGTCACTTTTCCAAATTTTAATAATTTTTCTGCAAGCGCTGTCTTCCATGATATTTAAAATATTAAATGCATTTGTTTCTCAAAGTATAATTGCTCATTATTTTTGTGCTGAGCTGAAGCAGTTTGCGATTAATGACCTCAAGGTTCCCTTTTGTTACCATATACTTAGTCATTTTATCTGTGTTAGTAAGGCATGATGACCTATTTTGGTTAGTATATCTGTTTTTTGAGCTGAAGGATGATAGCAGAAGTATATCTTGGAATTTCTTGGGCATGCTGGAGACCAAAAAAGGGGAGTAAAATACCAAAAATGTTAGCTGAGCATGGATTCTGTTCTGTAAGATGTTAGAAGCATGTCATGCTATGAAAACTTTAAAGTGTCACTGTTGTTTTTAAAAGCTGTCTGTAACAAGGAGTTAATTTATACTTCAGATCATTCTCAGACCCTTGAAGCAAGCCTGACTTTACTACAGGAATTCAGTAAGGTGCAACTATGCCTTATATCCATTAACAGAGGTTCTCTGCTTCCTGGTAGTAGTCAGTTACTGAGATACCCACTAATTTTTTTGTTATTAGATGACTGCAGCATTTGAAGGCTCCTTGCTGAATGAATCCATTAAGAGAGCTGCCTAAAGGGTATCTTATTTTTGCAGAACATGCAAAAAGTCAGAGTCACTTTGCTAACTGAGGGCTCCAGTAACATACTATTTATTTCCCTTAAAGCAATATTGCATTTGGCTTCTCTGCTGGTTCTTCATGCTTAGAATTTACTAATTGGGGGGAAAAGACTTTAAAAGGATTGAATAATCATACCCATACTTTTTTTTTTTTTTCCATTACATTATCTTCCATTCAAAAAAATCCCATTATTTTTTTCCTTAACTTCCAAGATCTAGTGACTTCATAGGTACTTGTTTAGCCATTTCCCCATCTTAAGCATTTCAGACAGAGGAGAAGGAAGCCATAAGCCTCGTAAATTGTACACATAGTATTCCCTAACTGACTGCTAACTAGTCCTGGTAATTGCAAGACTGTCACTTTGTTGCAAGAAGGGTGAAAATGTCAGGTTTGTGACTGTGTGCATGCTTTGTTTAGTAACAACCTCAGTGGTTTCTCTAGGAATTTCATTGAAAATTGACTCTGTGGAAAAAAGAGGTGTAATTCACTTAGAGGCTGAACCTTCTGAGGCAATGAAGGAGGAAAAACCGTATGGGCTCAGTAGATGGGCGTGAAACCCAGGATGCATCAGAGCAAACCCAGGACACAGTGTGAGTGGTGAAGCTGCAGGGTTTGCCCTTGAACACAGCTGATAACTGGTGGGTAGGAACAGTTTGTCTGCTGTCTATGGGATGGGCCTGCTGACCTTGCTACATTGCGTGAGCTGAGAATAGTATGGTTTTCCTAAGCAAGCTGGAGGTGATCTGGGGAAACCTTTATGGGAGAAGGAGAGAATTAGAGCTTGAGAGACACCAGCATATAGTGTTCATGGGGCATTTTTCTTTCCATTTTTATTTTTTGCCGCTATCATCCCTTACTGAAAAGATGAAGTGTATTGATAGTTTTTCAGTACTGTGGTACAGTTACTGAGCAAAATGAGTTTTATTTCTGTGATCTCTTAGCAGCAAGTAGAGCTTATCAAAATTATTGCAAGACTGTTAAGTAGTCTGTTTTGCGTTTAGAGTATTTTTTAACATAGGACTTCAGGTCCTTTCTGATGTGAACCATTTATTCTACATATGAGTTTCTGTGTGCAACTGGGCTGCTTACACACCTACTAGAGATTGCTCATACTTCCCCTGAAGTGTTAACCCAAACTGGTAAATTCAAACTTGTTGGTACCACAGTCGTGATTTCCAATTTGGTGCCATTCCATAAGTACTTGAAAAGTTGACGTAAGTTACCCCTGTACAGCTTTCTCTTGATTTCTGCAGAAGCATCACTTTTTTCAGGCAGAAATGTTCCAGGTGTCATTTCTTGGAGGAGCAGGGGGGAAGAAGAGCTTGCATGCCTCTCATTAGGTAAAGGGGCTCTCTTTCAACACCTGCTACTGCTGTACTTTATTTCTGGATAATCATCTCTGCATTCCAGCATTCTTACAGGCTGTTTCTGCAGAGTTGGGAGAAAATTAGGATGATGCATTAAAGCTTGAAGCATGAAAAGAATTTCAGTTATCTATCTCATTTCAGCTATTCTATCCAGAATTTCAGAAATCCAATCATGCAAATTAGGTATCTCACAAGCTTTGTGTTTTTTAGATTATAAAGGAATTTCCTGATATTTCAGGAAATATAGTGAATTGAAAAATTAATTATGGTCACCAAGTCTTTATCTCTCCATTGTATAATCAATCGTTTTGTTTTAAACAGTCTTGTTTGTGCTAAAGTTTTGGGGCTTGGGTTTTTTTCCACAATGCATTTCTACAGTTGACTTTTAAGGCATCTTGGTGATTTAAGTTTGGTTCCTCCCAAATGCAGTGTATTGAAAACCATAGTAAAATTGGCATCTTGTATAAAGAAACAAATCCTCTGCTAATTTCTAAGACAAAAGGTTTAAAAGCAGTAAGTGTAAACAAGACTATGTAAAACTAAAAAAGTGGGTAAATGTTGTGTAACCTGCTGGTTGTGGAAAAAGAGATAACAACAAAGTAAATGTAAATGCTATATTTAATTGCAAATGGATCTTTGAAATTTATGAACTGATAGAAATGGAATTCTACAGGAAAATGACAACAGCAGTTTTAATATAGGGTTTTGTCCTTACCTAATGTGTTTAGTTTTCAGTAATGACTTAAATCATCTGTTTACCTTTCTTTCATTTGAACCATAAAATATATCTAAATATGTTTAAAAAGACAGTCTTCTGCTGCCTTTTTCTTACTTGACTAAGTTTCATGTACTACTAGTAGAGCATGTGTTAAGTCATGGAGAGGAGTGGAAAGGAACACTGCCAAAGCACAGACTACAAC